>JAXDDW010000009.1:4132500-4290000 GCA_034670385.1 Hoplostethus mediterraneus
GTGTGTGTGCGCGTGTGTGTGCGTGCACGAGGAGAGCCGCTCAGGGATGCCATCTGCCTCTATATCAAGCGTCGTGCCACGATGATGGAGGGCAAGCCTGGCTCCCTGATTCTGACCTTGTGACCCCCCGAGCAAAAACACACTCGCTCCCATCCCTGAAGGATCCTTGAGCAAGGCATTTAATCCAGTGGAGCTTCTCTGTGGCCACCAGTTGAAGTGGTTGTACTGGGCAGCTGTGTGAATGTGTGTGACTGCATGGGTTTGTACTGGAACAGTACATTATGTGCGCAGAAAGATCCTTCCCTGGAAAAATAAAAAATAACAGTTGTATTTGAGAATAACTTTTCATCCAAAACCAGCTACAGAATTTTTTTTAATTTAATTTTTGAAATAGACTTTGGACTTTGAAATCATGGCTGGCAAAACGATCAACATAGAGACGTTCACCGTTTACAGTCTACTAGCATTTTGCTGGTGGCTGATTGCTGACATCCCACCTGGTTGCTAGTGATGCAGTAAACCGTTAGACCCTGGGGATACACTCATCCTTTTAGCATCACACTTAACTCACTCAGTACACCACTGTATGCATTTCTTTTGAAAGGCAGATAAGGTGGAGGTGCTGCAGACTTGAGAAAACATGATGTCTTTATTCTGTCTCTGTCAGGGCTGTTTGAATGCAAATCTGTAGGATTTAGATAATCTTGTTAGGCTGATGAGCTCTCAAAGCTTTACCAGTGGATGGGGGGAGAAGGGTCTGCAAGCCTGGCAGACACTGTACCTTATACAGAGTGATATACAAAATATGAAGTACTCTTGGTTTGTTTCTGCCCAAAGGCTATATTCTCAGTGGTGTGTGTCTGGGATTATACTGTACATTGATAAAAATTGATAATATCAATTTTCTGCCCCATATTGTGTGCTTGGTGCTTTTGTGTGCCTACAACTCCATCTTTTTAAGGTACATTTCATCTAACTGAACTACTAATCCAGAGCCAATTAATAATTAATTGGGCAATCAATATGTCAATATCAGCAAGATACATCTGAGTTTGGTCTCAAAAAATGATATTCCTATAATATTCTTATAGTAGTGTATCTGTGGTAGTCAATAGTGAGTTTTTGGCGAATTTATTTATTTATTATTTATTTATGGGTTTTTTTTGTTTTTTTTAATCTCCTATAGTATAACTATAATATTTCTATAAGATGACATATATTAGTTGACAGTTTTGTCTTTCTATAGTATCCACCTCAAGTTTATAATAGGATTACCTAGTTGTTTTTCAATTTTTAGAGCACAGTGCGTTGAAGTCAGCTGAAGCGTGTTTCTGTTCATACGACGTGGTGACGTTTTTTTTGCAGGAATGTGTGTGATTTGCGGGGTTGTACTGGGGAGGGCAATGGGAAGTCTGGCCGCCTCCCCTCTAGTATAAAACCTCCCAGTGAAGCAATTCTCTTCCTCTTTCTGTTACCTGGCTAGGGGCAGCAGCTTTGGCCGTGTGAACCAGTAACACCGGTAAGTCAGCCTTATCCATACCTCGGACTGTGCGGCCCTCGGATCGGGATGTGTTTGAGTTTTTAGTTGTTTTAATCGTTTTTCTCAACTTTTGACCCTTCGCTTACGCAGTACTTAAATGGACCTGTAGATCTTTAGATGAGTTGTGCCTGGGAAATCTCAGCTTCATACTTTCCGACTCTGCTTTTCGTCTGTGTCAGTGCGATGTGGTTTTGTGGAGTTTAATTAAACGAGTATGATTGATTTTTAAAGACACCGTTAGATGTAAATCTGTTAAAAATGGGGGAGGGGAAACTGTGGGAAAAGGAACAAAGGGGGTTGAGAAGGCGGCCGCCGGAGGATGCTGGAAGGCATTTCCTTTCTCTGTCCTCCTGAAACAGCCGTACATATCTCAAGCGACAGGTGTCAGAGTCCGGACGAGATGCCTCGGAAATATTTAGAAATCTTTCTGTAACTTTACACGACGTGGCCCACGAAGTAACACGTGTCCTGTCTGGCCTGTGGCCGAGTGCGGCCTAGTAGCCGCCACTTGTTCATGATTCAGATCCTCTACCGGACTGGATGACTAATCTTACTAGTTCTCTTAAAGTTAATCTTTTTTTTCTTTTTAAATAACAGCTCAAAATCACTAGCACCTGTGTTGAGCCGCAATTAAAAACTAACGGGCCCCGGATGTCACAGGCTAAAATAGTTTCACTGACTAGCGGTTAATTGTTAGCTAGGCTAGTAGGGGGGCGGCTGAAAATGGTGACTAACGGACGGGACTCTGGTCTTTTTTCGACAGAAACTACACAATGGGAAAGGAAAAGATCCACATCAACATCGTGGTCATTGGCCATGTCGACTCCGGAAAGTCCACCACCACCGGCCACTTGATCTACAAGTGCGGAGGAATCGACAAGAGAACCATCGAGAAGTTCGAGAAGGAAGCCGCTGAGGTGAGCAGTTCATTATCAGCCTGTAACAGTTAAATTAAAGATGGCGTCGCCAGCATGCCTTCTCCAACCAGCCCGGCACTAGGGTGTGGGTAGCGAGTGCGCGCAAGCGGGGTGGAGCTTACGCAAGCAGGGCATTGATAATGACGTTGCGTTTAATTCAATGGAGGCCTCAGGCCTGCCACACGGGTTATCTACATTTTCATCTTGGGTGACTTAAAATTGAACTGAAATGAGACTTATTATATTATGATAAATAACTGCAAAAGTGTTCAACCTGGCAAATAAAAAAATATATTTTCTTCTGTCTTAATCATATCCCGACCTGTAGATGGGCAAGGGCTCCTTCAAGTACGCCTGGGTGCTGGACAAACTGAAGGCCGAGCGTGAGCGTGGTATCACCATCGACATCGCCCTCTGGAAGTTCGAGACTGGCAGATACTACGTGACCATCATTGATGCCCCCGGACACAGGGACTTCATCAAGAACATGATCACTGGTACCTCCCAGGTAACTGATTACATTGTGAAACTGGAAATACATGGAATTGGAAATGCACCTTAATAAAAAAAGTTACACATTGGCAAACGGTTACAACCTGACTCTGTCTACAGGCTGACTGCGCTGTGCTGATCGTTGCTGGTGGTGTGGGTGAGTTCGAGGCCGGCATCTCCAAGAACGGCCAGACCCGCGAGCACGCCCTGCTTGCCTTCACCCTCGGTGTGAAGCAGCTCATTGTTGGCGTCAACAAGATGGACTCCACTGAGCCCCCTTACAGCCAGAAGCGTTTCGAGGAGATCACCAAGGAAGTGAGCACCTACATCAAGAAGATCGGTTACAATCCCGCCACCGTGGCCTTCGTGCCCATCTCTGGATGGCACGGAGACAACATGCTGGAGGCCAGCGACAAGGTTGGTAGCTGCTTCATGCCTGTATTGCTGGACTGTAAGTGATTGAGCCGCTCTTGATGCTGAACTCATTCTTAACCTGTCGGCCCCTTCCCTGCATTGCAGATGGCATGGTTTAAGGGGTGGAAGATTGAGCGCAAAGAGGGCAACGCCAGTGGAACTACCCTGCTGGAGGCCCTGGATGCCATCCTGCCCCCTTCCCGCCCCACTGAGAAGCCCCTCCGTCTGCCCCTGCAGGACGTCTACAAGATTGGCGGTAAGGCCAAGTTATGAGTTATATTGGTCACTGGCAAACTTATGCCAGTTTGGTGGTTGGCTCAAAACTACCTTTTTCATCATGCCTCCTGTCTCGTCAGGTATTGGAACTGTCCCCGTGGGCCGTGTGGAGACTGGTGTCCTGAAGTCCGGCATGGTTGTTACTTTCGCCCCCGCCAACGTGACCACTGAGGTGAAGTCCGTGGAGATGCACCACGAGACCCTCACAGAGGCCGCCCCTGGTGACAACGTCGGCTTCAACGTCAAGAACGTGTCCGTCAAGGACATCCGTCGTGGAAATGTGGCTGGAGACAGCAAGAACGACCCTCCCATGCAGGCCTGACCACTTCACCGCCCAGGTGAGTCCAGGAACTGGAAGTAGCGGAGGAATGAGAAATGGCGGCATTTATCATCCCGCTCACATGCAGAAATATTATGGTCACTTTGTGCTATGGGACAGTGCAATTCTTACTGATGAGTCTTTCTCCCTCCACAGGTCATCATCCTGAACCACCCTGGCCAGATCTCTCAGGGCTACGCCCCCGTGCTGGATTGCCACACCGCTCACATCGCCTGCAAGTTCAGCGAGCTCAAGGAGAAGATCGACCGTCGTTCCGGCAAGAAGCTTGAGGACAACCCCAAGAACCTCAAGTCCGGAGACGCCGCCATCGTCGACATGATTCCAGGAAAGCCCATGTGTGTGGAGAGCTTCTCTGACTACCCTCCCCTCGGTAAGTGACCCATATAAGTATGACCTCTAATAACCAGACGCTTCCTTCAGTGTCTAAGGAAGTGCTAATGGGACCCCTCCCTCATTGGCTTAACATCAGCACAATGATGGCTGAAGTGAATCCATTTGGTCATCAATGCAATACCAACCATGCCAAGGTATCGGTAATATGCACGCCTGACTAACCCTTTCCCCCCTCGCCTCCCCAGGTCGTTTCGCTGTGCGTGACATGAGGCAGACCGTGGCCGTCGGTGTCATCAAGGCCGTGGAGAAGAAAACTGCCGGCGGCGGCAAGGTGACCAAGTCTGCACAGAAGGCCCAGAAAACCAAATGAATTCTCGCGCAGGACATCCAGCTAAAAGAGGCGTCTCGGCAGCAGCGGGCCGCCCCTCCTCTTCCCTCCCCCTACCCTGCACCGTCTTCTCTGAGGCAGAGCTCTTTACTTAAGGACTGGTTAATGCTGATAAAAACCCATCGTAAAAGTTTTCGCAGGAAAGGAACGCTACGTGGATAACGCAAAACGTGGCATTGTCACTTACCTGAGTCACAAGACGACAGTGCCTCTTTCAGTTAAGTTTTAAGTTGGAAATGGTTTAGAACTCTACCTTGTTGTTGATGCCACAAATAAATTGGAAAGAAAGCTGCTGGTAACTAATAAAGGTCTTTGAAAAATATCCTGAACGACCAGCCTGTCTCTATCCTTGGCTCTTTTGCAGTGGGATTAGTATTTCAGTGGCAGATGAGCCTGGCTGTGCCCTGTCTTGCAGCTGTTTTTAACCACATGTTCTCTGTGTCCGGTGATGTGCTCCTCACATCCAATCGCTGTGGTGGGGTTACACCATCCCAGCCAATGGCACCCCTGTTTTATTCTGACAGCAGATCTAGCATGCACAGCCCTCCCTCCGGCTCAGTATAAAAACTCATGACAGACCATATTCTGTCCTTTTTTTCTCCGGTCTAAATCACGGGACATCTGTTAGCTGTCTGGGCACAGGTTGGTGAAATGTCATCTTATTCATTACATTTTAACATATTGGAGGCATTTTTTTCCATTCCTTTTTAGATATTTATTTTTTAAATGTCAGTGGGAATAATGGCTAGGGCAGTCGGCAGGATTTCTAGGCTCGTCTGCCTCATCGAGACAGGACTCATTTTCTGAGATTGGTTAATTTGTAAGCAGGTACACCTTGACCATGGCTCTTTTATCTTCGTATTTGCAAATCGTCTGCCAGCAAAACATGCAAGCTCACCTCTTGAATACTGTTTAATCCAAAGTCATCTGGGTGTAACATCTTAATACTCCAATGTAAGGAATTGCCATGTAACCGTCCCAGGAGCAGATTTGACAGCTAAACTGGTCTAGTTAGTGAGTTTGCGGCTGCAAATCAGTTGCGGTTTTTTTTTCCTTTTTTTTTTTTTTTTTGCTTAGTCTCCGCTAGCTGCGTGGACGCGCATTCCCCCTGCTGCCGCACGGTCTGTGCGCGTGTCTGCAGCAGACAACATGGCGGCGCTGCGTTACCCTCTCAACATGGAGGCCGGTAGCGAGCACATGGCGCATGACTCACCAGTCTCCTTGCCGGCGCATTGCATGGACGCCGAAACGTGACAGTACATGGGTCAACCATGGCGTGTACATCACGGGGTTCCTGAACTGTCGATGCCAAAACGCCCCAAATTTCAACAAGGCTGTCCTTCTGATATGACTTGGTACTATTTCACTGTAGGTGGGTGATCAAAGGGACATCCGTTAGCTTTCTGCGTACTGATTAATAAAATGTAATATTAGACATATTCTGTACTTATGGAGGCGGAAATAATTGAACAGTTAGCTGCTTTTTTTTTTTTTTTTTCGCCAGACATCTTGAGTCACTTAAACTTTGTATAGCACCTTTCAACATGCAGTGCTTTACATTAAAAGGCAAAATACATTAAAAGGATAGGAAAATAAGTCACTAGTGATTACAGCAGGTGCAGTTTATGGAATTAAACTATTTTCTGTGTAAGGAAACCCACTTTGGAATCCACTCATTCACACTAAACTTCATTTTCGAGTCAAGCTATACTGGTTGATGTTTTTTGTTTTAAGCAGTAAATCAAAATGGGAAAGGAAAAGATCCACATCAACATCGTGGTCATTGGCCATGTCGACTCGGGAAAGTCCACCACCACCGGTCACTTGATCTACAAGTGCGGAGGAATCGACAAGAGAACCATCGAGAAGTTCGAGAAGGAAGCCGCTGAGGTTGGTTTTTAGGACACATTTACTTTAACCCCCCCAAAAAAAGGAAAATAACACGACTATGGCTCCACCAAGTGCTGTTTAGAAGTCAAATTAACGGGCGTGGTGAATAAAGCCGCACCATTGCTTGGGTACAAGTGCCACCTAGTGTCCAGACATGTGTACTGCCGTTTATCACCATTGATCTCACAAACGTGTACAATCCATACACCGTGACTATTATTTTCTCGACGAATTTCTCCAAACTAAACTGTCAAGAGTTCAGGAACACACCGCTGAAACAGACGCCACTGTAAAAGGAACTGCTACTTTCTTGTAGAGACCAAATACTGACAAAAACTACTCGTCATCTATTGATTAGATCAACCATTCAGTCTTATCCACACAGCAACACTATTGTTAAAGCATGTCCAATCAGGAAGTTACGCAATCCATCTTCCCATAATCTGAGTTTATGGGATTTTATCCATAAATTGTTGATGAACTGTTTTCCTTTGCACTAAGCAAAACATCTATTCCCCACAATTTTGGAAGTACTATAAAATGTAACATTTCACAGTTTATAGTGTAAAAGATTAGTCAATTTTGTATCATATTTGACATTTTTACGTTCGTCTATGTGTGATACAGGTGAACAAGTTGAAGCGAGAAACCACAAACAAGTTTAGTCTTGTCATTTGTGTGTAAAGAAAAATCTATTAATCGACTATTAGTTAAAGGTAGCATTGCTTTTGCCAGACTATAAAGAGTTTAAAAAGTTGTGTGAACTATTTTGAGAGCACAAAAGGTTGGAGAGCTTTGTATATTTGGCATGTAAACAATGAAAATGTACAACCCAGTTATCATGGGTTTAGATGGCTGTGTTAACTATTTTGACAGTATGGACCTTAGTTTGGAGAAATGGGTTAAATTAATTGAGAAAAACTAACATATACAAAAATGTAAGGATTAATAATAAATGTAAGGATTATATAACTCATCTACAAAGAATGCACATGCATTATGCATGAAATAAGATTGGAATAATATTATCGGACACTTTAAAGCAATCCTAATCAATTAATAGTGCAAGAATGAAGGATATCAAACTACTGTGTATCTGTGACATGGCTTAAAGGCAAAAAAAAAATGTGCGTCATCTTAAAAATATTTGTTGAACATTCAACAATGTGGACAGAACTGATGTGATGTAACTGTCCCCGTGCTATTTAGGGTGACCACCTATTTAGAAACTTGGATGGTGGGGGGGGGTCACTGGTAATAAACCGAAACCGAGTAAAGACCCCAGGCCGTCAAGAATAAAAGCCTGCTTGAGTGAATACAGAAGGATGTTTTTTGGTTTTCCCCTGTAGAAGGATAATATGATATGAGTTTTCTCTTCATCCCGACCTGTAGATGGGCAAGGGCTCCTTCAAGTACGCCTGGGTGCTGGACAAGCTGAAGGCCGAGCGTGAGCGTGGTATCACCATCGACATCGCCCTCTGGAAGTTCGAGACCGCCAGATACTACGTGACCATCATTGATGCCCCCGGACACAGGGACTTCATCAAGAACATGATCACTGGCACCTCTCAGGTACAGACACACCCTCGTTTTCACCCGCATTCTACTGTATTTTACCATAACATGTCATGAGGCGTGTCAGTATGTCAGATGGATGTAGACGCCCCAACTGCCCCAACTGCCCCAACTGCCCCAACTGCCCCAACTGCCCCAACTCACCTTCATTACTGACAAAGCTGAAAGCACCAGGCGCAGCCCTCAGAGCTCGTCTCTATTTTAAGCATCTAGCTTAAGTTCCAATGAGTGCAAAGGTTGAATGTGCTTAACTTTCCAGTTTGCCAACATTACAAGCAGCCGCGTGCACAGGTCAAAGCCACAGCCCAGAAAACGGATGCACTGTATTAATTAAGATTAAGGTGAAACATAAAGTCACAACGCCAAAAGTTTGAGCAATCGAGTGTGCAGCCTCAATTTCCATTCATTCTTTGTTTCCAGGCCTGCACCTGTATAACGTCACCTCATGCTACCCAAGTTCCTGAGAAAATTCACATCCACTTCTTCCCGTTTAGGCCGACTGCGCTGTGCTGATCGTTGCCGGTGGTGTGGGTGAGTTCGAGGCCGGCATCTCCAAGAACGGCCAGACCCGCGAGCACGCCCTGCTGGCCTACACCCTCGGTGTGAAGCAGCTCATTGTCGGCGTCAACAAGATGGACTCCACTGAGCCCCCTTACAGCCAGAAGCGTTTCGAGGAGATCACCAAGGAAGTGAGCGCCTACATCAAGAAGATCGGTTACAACCCCGCCACCGTGGCCTTCGTGCCCATCTCTGGATGGCACGGAGACAACATGCTGGAGCCCAGCAACAACGTGAGTACCTTATTACTGCTAAGCACCGGCCATCGTGCAGTAACACTGTAAGGTTACAGGCAAAAGGTTTCAAAGACCAGGATGATCTGTACATCTTGGTGCATGTGAAAAACGAAGTCCATGACAATGACTGATATTCTTAAGATTTATATTCCCCTCAGTCTTATTATAATAAAACTCTGTAGCACCTTTCAAGACAGAAATTACAAAGTGCTTAACAAACAGGGAGTGAAAGGAACATGATCAAAAAGAAGCAATGGTGAAGAAAAGTAAAATAAAATGTTAAGAAGATAAAACAATAAAATAATGACATTTAGTATAAGGCATGCAAGTAAAATTATGAAGAAGGCCTTTTTGTACAAATGGGTCTTGACACTGATTTAGCCATCCAGCACTCTGAGATAGGGCGCATACACCCAAACATGACCGAAAACCGAAAACATGACTGCTCAAGGTTTAATCGAAAATGACACGTACATTTTTTGATGCAGCCTTGATTTTATTTTTTTAAAGGACCAAGAGAGACTATTGAATTTGTCCTGAGATGCATTCAGGGCCAATAAGAATAACGTTTTAACCGTTTTGTTAAAGTTTAACTGCAGAATACTTCATGGATAAGGTTGACGTGTAAAGTATAATCATAAATGGCATCAATACTAACTCGCCTCTCTCTCTCTCTCTCTCTCTCTCTCTCTCTCTCTCTCTCTCTCTCTCTCCCTCCATTGCAGATGTCATGGTTCAAGGGCTGGAAGATTGAGCGTAAGGAGGGTGGTGCCACTGGCGTCACCCTGCTGGAGGCTCTGGACTCCATCCTGCCCCCCTCCCGCCCCACTGACAAGCCCCTCCGTCTGCCCCTGCAGGACGTCTACAAGATTGGCGGTAAGGACACGTCAACATGTTATTGCTGTTAGTGGACAATCTAGTACAAGATGGAACCAAGGAACACTGATTTGCAGATGATACAGCCATTTATTTAGGCAAAAGGCCTACACGTTGCATCCCACACAGACCTTCATCACGGTCTATGAATGAAAAAATGGAAGTTGGCGCTTGTCTTATGTCCATCAAGAGTTTTACTAAATATTATAAGTGATGTTATTTTAAAGTAGAGCGTATTAGACAGTAATTATTGGTCCTCTGTCAGGTATTGGAACTGTCCCCGTGGGCCGTGTGGAGACTGGTGTCCTGAAGGCCGGCATGGTCGTCACCTTCGCCCCCGCCAACGTGACCACTGAGGTGAAGTCCGTGGAGATGCACCACGAGACCCTGACCGAGGCCACTCCCGGTGACAACGTCGGCTTCAACGTCAAGAACGTGTCTGTCAAGGAGATCCGCCGTGGAAACGTGGCTGGAGACAGCAAGAACGACCCGCCCATGCAGGCCGACAACTTCACCGCCCAGGTGAGTCCCAGGAACTGGAAGATGAAAAGGAAAAAAGAAGGAATGAGAGGAATTGGGTGTGGATTTGGTCTTCAATATTTTCATAAGCTTCTCTTCATCATTAGCATTGACAAAATAAAAGAGTACTGTATGTTGCCTTGTAGATTTTAAATGAATATGCACAGATATAATGTAAAGAAACCCAAATAATAGTAATAATAGTTTTGAAAAAAATCAGCTTAGTGTACACTGGAAATACACCGGGCCTCCAGTTTTCACCACAAGCCTTCATTAACTTTAAAAGGGCATAAAATAATCTGACTTCTATCAGCCTCTAGTGGCGACCAGCAGGAACTGCAACAACATGGTACAGCCTCCACCCTCCTGTCCCCTTGAGCTATGACCTGTAATAGACAAAAACAATAAAGTCACATTTCACAATAGACCAATGAGCTAGCTAACTAGAGATCCAATAGTAATGTAATAATAATATTGCTTTGTCATTTGCTTTTTTTGGCTTGAGAATGAAATGTCTTGCAACACCGGCAGATATATTGTGGCCGTTTCGTGCTACTGAAATGCTGAAATGCTGAAATGCTTCCTCATTGCCCCTATAACCTCCACCCCCGTCCTCCCTCCCTCCACAGGTCATCATCCTGAACCACCCTGGCCAGATCTCTCAGGGCTACGCCCCCGTGCTGGATTGCCACACCGCTCACATCGCCTGCAAGTTCAGCGAGCTCAAGGAGAAGATCGACCGTCGTTCCGGCAAGAAGCTTGAGGACAACCCCAAGAACCTCAAGTCCGGAGACGCCGCCATCATCACCATGGTGCCAGGAAAGCCCATGTGTGTGGAGAGCTTCTCCCAGTATCCTCCCCTGGGTGAGTACAACACTTGACCAGTCGGCTTGAGCGAGGCACTCACTCTGCCGGGGTTGAGGGTTTCATTCCCACTGGGACCATCCATACTATGTATGTGTGGCACTGGGAGGCACTTTGGATGAAAGCAGCAACTGGCAGATATCAATGTCAGGAGGGACATAAAGGAATTTTCACCAAATTTGACTTTTAAGTTGTTAAGTTGACTTTTAAGATTTTATGAGTTTTGAGTCATTAGCTGTTGACATCAAAATGACATTGAATTACCTGTGATGACTGAAAAATGACAGTCATGATCCATCATTTTGTATTAGACATCAACATTTTTCTCATAATGACAGATTCTTTATATAGTTTTGTATTTTTACATTAATAACGTACATAATGCAGCTTTAAGTGTTTCTTTCTACTAATGCAGAATCGCAACTCTAAGTCTGTTTAAGTGGAATTTGCCTTTAATTCCTGCAATCCAAACCGCAGGAATTATCCTATCTTTCACTTTCAAACCAAAGACCAACAGCAGTTGACATCAACCCCCATGATTATCACATGCCTTACCAGCACAAAGATACCTTAGAGTGGGTGATGTTGGACTGACTCATCCACTGACTCATCTGACGGATCCCACACATATTTGCGTCAGAATCCCCTCCATAGTTTTTTTCTGTATGAGATGACGGCGTGATGTTGACATTTTTACTGGATATTCTTTTGTGGTTCATTGTGAAAAGCGTGAGTCTGCCGTTACACACTGTCATCATCCTCCACCTTAATTCCAACAAGACCAAGCAGATCACGACAGCTTCTCAGCCTCTCTCTGACTCCTCTTGTCTCCTCTTCCTCCCTCCTTCCCTGCCTGCCTCTCTCTCTCTCTCTCTCTCTCTCTCTCCTCTAAGGTCGCTTCGCTGTGCGTGACATGAGGCAGACCGTGGCCGTCGGTGTCATCAAGGCCGTGGAAAAGAAAATTGCCGGCGCCGGCAAGGTGACCAAGTCTGCACAGAAGGCCCAGAAAACCAAATGAATTCTCGCGCAGGACATCCAGCTAAAAGAGGCGTCTCGGCAGCAGCGGGCCGCCCCTCCTCTTCCCTCCCCCTACCCTGCACCGTCTTCTCTGAGGCAGAGCTCTTTACTTAAGGACTGGTTAATGCTGATAAAAACCCATCGTAAAAGTTTCCGCAGGAAAGGAACGCTCGTGCTCCAAAATCAATCTGCTTTAGGGAAAGTGATGAAGATGATGATGATGATTATGTTGAAACCAAAAGAATAAAAGTCTTCAATCATTCATTGCCAAATGAAGAGCTTCGTTTTCCTGTGTTGTTCTTTTTAGATTTAGTCAATTTTTTATCAGCTTTCATGTCTAATGACACAAGAATGAAGTCTCTAAAATAGGTTCTGTAAAATGTTCATTCTGGTGCTTCAATCAAAAGGGAGTCATTTATTTGTAACCGACAGTAGGAATCCACAGCAAGCTACAAAAAGCATATAGAAGAGTAACAAAGGGGTCCGAGATTTATTAGTTATTATTGTTTAGTTATTAGGCTTTCTTTTGATTTCAAAGTGATTTAGAGGCTTGATTGTGTAGTTTTGTGATTTGCATGAAAACAAAAAGGTACTAAAGGACTTCAGACTTGAGCATTAAGAGCATGGAAGGTTTGTGTTTAGCGTTTTGGGGAAAATGATATGAATTGGATGTATAACTATAAACTATACTAACTATAAAGAAGATGCTCTAAGATATTCAGTTACACGCTTCATGTACAAAAGATGGCCTTATTCTCTTCTGTAATACTGAAAGAGGGCGGGTCTTGTTGCCCAGTATCCTCAGCTGACATCAGGAAAAGGAAAGTGAAGGTAAGGATAGTAGACTGGAGAGACAGACTAGCTGGAGAGACAGAGGGGGGCACAGAAAAGAACAAAAGCAATACAAACGCTGTCCAACCACAGGTGAGCCAAACTAATCTATACTATTATACAACTAGAAGAGTTTTGATTGACAGTTTTTACAGATCCACGCTTTCAAAACAGCTAAAACAATGAAAGAGACTCATTGCGAAATGAAGTGCTGCTTCCTTTTCACTGAACAACTTTACTGGAAACTTGGAAGCCTATTACTGACATCAAAACTACACGTCTACTATATTCAGCCTCATCCACACAGGAACACAAATGGTAAAACATATTTATCAGAAAGCTCCACAATCCCTTTTTCCATAATCTGAATTTATGGGATTTCATCTATAATTTGTTGACGAAACATTCACACATTCAGCAAAACGTCTCTATGCTATAATATGTAATATTTCACAGCCGATCATGTCATATCTAACATTTTTATATGCGTGTGTATGTGTGATACAGTTCAAGTACTGATGAACGCCATGAATCCCATTTTGCTTCACAAGAAACCACAAGTTTATTGTTGCAACCAATGACTCATCATCCTCATCAACCCTTTTATTATTATGGTTTATGGAGTATTTATGGTTAGGTGTAGTTTTGTGATTTGAAAACAGTGAAAAGGTATTAAGAGGTTATTACTTAAAGGTTTTAGTTTTAAAAATATCAAATTATTATAGTATAGACAGCTGTGTGAACTCTTTTGAGTTGAGTGTACTTTGCGTGAAAACAATGAAAATGTATGTAGTTAGTTTTGAAAAATGATCAGGTGTTTGGATGGAGAAATGAGACAAGAAATAGAGAAAAATCACACGTGAAGAGATTCTTCAACTGCATTATTCTCTCCTCATGCTTTGCTCAGAGAGAGGACGGCGGTGTTGTTTCACAAATTTCGAGTGAATCATGGCTGGAGAGGACAAAGAGACGAGCGTGGTGGAAGCCATGCGGGGCCAGGAGGAGACAAATGGAAAGGCAAAGCAAAAAAAAAGTCCAAGTCAGCAGCAGAAACCCCAGCAGCAACAAGCAGGTGATGCTCCCGGTCAACCTGTGGTCTGGGCAGGCTCTCATATCATGTTAACATTGCACTGTCAGTATGTTGAAATGCTCATAAAGTTTATGGGGATGCCGATTAAATTCACTCCTCTGGTAAAAACACAGCTACATATCACGTTGGGCGCAAGACTCACCCCACAGGAAGTCCTTGCTCGTGACTGAAACCATTTAGTCCTATCCCTTGCTTGCATCCTCTTTCTCTCCATCTTATCATTCTTTCACTCTTTAGAGGAGGACACCAGGGCGGCGGGGGGGGCCATCTCCCCGGAGCTGGCCCGCTGGGTCAGGCGCTGCGCTCAGGACCTGAAGATCCGGCAGGAAGACCGCCGCTGGGCTGCAGAGCTGGTCAACGATTTCCGCGACAGCCTGCTGAAATTCCTGAAGAGCAACGACGATCAGCCTTACTTCCAGACGGCTGACTTCTTCAACTCCGGCAGCTACTTTGAGATGGTTAAGGTAAGGTTATAGACGGATATAGCGCCCTGAGGTTCATGACCTTTTTGGCCCATGAACCCCTAAAGGCAAAGGGGCGTATCCGTGCCGTTGCATCCAAAGGGAAGTGGTGCAGACAAACGGATCTTAGACTTGATGGAGATATAATAAATGCCAATGGTTTTTAGCTTTGGTAATAAGTGATATAAATCCATCATACTGTGAACTGTAATACGCAACAAAAGTGTCAAAGTTCAGATGGTGTGAAATAGAAAGAGAGAGAGAAGGAAAGAAGTGTGTGATCCAAGCTAAAACCAATGACGTCACCACTACATGGTAGGCTAGTGCCAGGTATGGACCAGGACTCCCCCCTCTGTCTTGTGACTCTCAGTGTCTTCTCCACAGGTGCACAGCCCCAATGAGTTTGACATGATGCTGAGGCTTCAGCCTCCTTCGCGCCTCAAAATGACGATGCTGGACAGCGGCCTGTTCTACCAGATAGATTTCTCCCGGCCGCCTCGTAGCTCCATACGGGCCTTCCTGCTGGAGAACGGGCGCAGCCTCTCGGCAAGCAAGATCCTGAGCGAGACGCATCGCCTGGTCCGGAAGTTCATCAAAACCTACAAAGGTTTTCTGACCATTAAACTTTGACCTTTGACCTTAAAGGGTAATTCCGGGATTTTTCAACCTGGCCTCTATATCCACAAAATCACCTATCATACCGCAAAGTAGATCCCAAAAGTTTCAGAGTTGCTCCGGTAGATCAGTTCAGCCGGCAGTCGCGAAACGGGGGCTCAATGGCTGCAATGTAATCCAGTGGGCATGTCAATGCGGTCAAAGTACGTCCACTAAAAGTGCTTGATTTTGCCACTGACAGGCTCAGATTGTTATTCGTGTGTCTGACATGTCTGACAACATTATTGAAAGGATCGCTACAGCAAGAAGGTTGACTTGTTGCAAGAAGAGGATCGTGTAAACAACCGTCCTCTTCCTGCAACAAGTGAATCCTCTTGCTTTCATAGACCACCTTTGTCAGAGTTGAGAGTTGAGAGTTGAGAGTCGTTGTTAAAAAAAGGTCTATTTCTGGTTAATAAAGGTCTATTTCTGTAGCGATCCTTTTGGTAATGTTGTCAGACACGAATAACAATCTGAGCCTGTCAGTGGCAAAATCAAGCACTTTTAGTGGACGTACTTTGACCGCACTGACATGCCCGTTGCATTACATTGCAGCCATTGAGCCCCCGTTTCGCGACTGCCGGCTGAGCCGATCTACCGGAGCAACTCCGAAACTTTTGGGATCTACTTAGCGGTATGATAGGTGATTTTGTGGATATAGAGGCCAGGTTGAAAAATCCCGGAATTACCCTTTAACTGGTACTCAGTGAGAGTTGGCCCAGCGAAGCGACTGAATGCGAAAATCAGCGTTGCGGCATGGGCTGGATGCAGGAGAGTGGGCTGGTGGGCTGGTGGGCTGGTTCTCATCCGGTACCTGCTGGCCAATTACACCCGGGAACTATTTTAACTGTGTTTGGGTTTTAGGGGAGCAGCAGGCGCGCCGACCGAAGGTGCAGCTGGAAAGCGACAGTCTGGACCTGGTGGTCTTATGTGGTGCCAGCAAGTCAGCTCTCTACGGGTGGCCCGGGGACAGTGGCGCTACAGTGGCGCCTCCCTTCTCCTCCACTGACACACAAACACACATTTAAAAGTTCCTGGCTGCAATTGCCGGGATGCAGGGAGACCCAGCCCACCAGCCTGACTCTCTGCATCCAGCCCATACCTCAACCCCACCCAGTCTGCCACGGTTATATTTGAGCTCTTTTATGCAATGTGACTAAGATTCAAGCTTTCTGGATCACAAAAATACACAATTACAGTTGACCAATAGCGAGGAGTGCAAAAATCCAGATGTTGGCACCCTCACAATATTCCTGTGACCACAGAAATATCATGGAAGACCAAAGTGCTAGTATGGCACCAGGTTGGTTTGGGATGTTTCGACCTCTCCATGTCCAGGACCGTCCCAGAAAGATTAGCCCAAACGTATGAGAGGGAATATCCCAGGGACTTTAAATTTGATTTAATACAAAACAGCATTTTTTATACTGTAAATGGGCAATTGGAGAGAGTGAAAACGACTATCTAGATTGTCACGTTGTAGCTACAGACATTTAAACACATTTAGCTCATGTCTATAAGCATAATTATTCTATTTCATGAGGAAAACATTTCAGAATGAAGAACCAAACAGAGTAAAGGCTTCTTAACCTATGTTGGAGTGCATTGGATCTCTCTGTCCTCATAGAAGAAGATGCTTTTCCCATAGAGCACAAACCCACAACAGAGCACAAACTCTCTCTAACATCAGAAGCTAACAAGCTCTCCACCTCCCTATTTGTTGTTATACTACTATTACATTTTGTTTAGGAACATACTGAACCCCCAGTGACACCTCCTGGAGGTAACCACAGGACCAGGCTACTCATGGCGTGTCTGCCTGTGGTCCCTTCCCTCTGTTTCCAGTGAGTGATGAACGCTGTCGCTGGGTGGTGAACAGGAAGCGGCCCAACTCCCCGGCGGTGACTTTGTCCCTGTTCCTGAGTGACAACAACAGTGAGGAGCTGATCTCCGTCGACGTGGTTCCTGCTCTGGAGGTGAGGAGATAATCTGCCCACTTGCATCACAGGGAGGTCGGGGTTGTAATGGATCACCTACAATGAGACTACAGTAATGGGATAATAAAAAGGTCTGGGTCCTGTTAATGTTACAGTTTGAAGGGGAAATGATACAACAGTCCAGACTCATTTCTTTATTTCTTCTTTATATATTTCAATATGTTGAAACTAAGTAACTTAATGACCTTATTACTTATATAGTCTTTCTTCCTGCTGTGGAGGTTCATTCTTCACAGGGCTCCCCGCTTGCTGCCCGCAACGGTCCTGATGTGGACAACTGGCTGGGCAAGAAGACTCGTCAGGAAATCAAAAGTTT
The DNA here is from genome assembly GCA_034670385.1 of Hoplostethus mediterraneus. Classification (NCBI taxonomy): domain Eukaryota; kingdom Metazoa; phylum Chordata; class Actinopteri; order Trachichthyiformes; family Trachichthyidae; genus Hoplostethus; species Hoplostethus mediterraneus. Next base: position 4,150,085 of record JAXDDW010000009.1, read on the forward strand.
GGCCTGCTTCTTTGTACCTAAGAGACTCAAAGGGCGCAACCTCAGCGAGGCAGACAAAGGTGAAAGTCATTTCAATGAGCAGAAATGAGATGAACAGAGGACAGGGATGTAGGGTTACATGCCTTGCTCAAGGGAACCTTAGTGGTAGCTGTTGAGGGAGGGGAGACGTCACTCCTCCCATTTTCCCTTTGAGATTCTCCCACCCAGTTCAGGAATTTGATCTGGTCTCCTTTCACCTTCTCCAGACTTTGGAAATTTGCTATTTGTGTGATTTTATGTGCAGTAGTGATTTGTTGTCTTTATTTTCCAGAGAGTTGGAGGATATCTTTCTCTCACATTGAGAAGAAAATCATCAGGGCTCATGGCAACAAGAAGACCTGCTGTGAGAGCGCTGCCACCAGATGCTGCCGGTGAGACTTGTAAAATGTCAAATTCAAAGATGCGGCACAAGCCTTTTAATCACCTCAGACTAGCGTTTAATTTGAAGCACTTATAACAATTAAGGGTTTAATAACTGAGATACTGTAAAAAGTGAAAATACTGTATAAAGTGTTTGTACAGTAAATGATTCCCTCTTCTGTCCCACAGTAAGCAGTGCTTCAAGCTCCTCAAGTGTCTGATCGAGGGCCTGAAACAACGCTTCCCTCAGCAGCTGGACAGCCTGTGCTCCTACCACGGGAAGACTGTCTTCCTCCACACCTTGTCCATCAGGTACCTGCTTCTTCAAGATTGTAGTAGTAGCATTAGTAGTACAACTAGTAGTAGCGGTACTAACTATAGTAGTAATCTCTCCATCAGTCACTTTTTCCAAAATCTGCCTGTCATTTCATTAATCTCCCGGCGCTCCACTCCTCACCCGTCAGGTTCAAAGACTCCATGTGGGCTCGCCACCAGCTGCCTGCCTGCTTCCTGCACCTCCTGGGGGCCCTGGAGGGCCACACACGCAGCGGCCTCCTTCCTCACTTCTTTGTCCCCGACTGCAACCTCTTCTCTCCAACTGCCTTCCCTCGCAGAGCCCTGCCGTTTTTAATCGGGGCACTGGAGGAACAGAGGAGGGAGGGCCTACCCCTGCTGAAGCCCCCAGCTCCTGTCCCACCACTGGTACAACATGCCAGCCTTATGGGCCCGGTGGCTAGTTCGGCTACCTCCGCTAACAGCAGCCTTCCCTTTTCACAGCTCCAGTCATCTCCAGAATCCAATGTCCACACTCTGAACATTGGATTTATGATTAAAATAATCCTGCCATTCGCCATGGTTTTGATTTCTGTCCTATTTTTTGTGTAAGGGACAATATGAGGATATAATTGAGACATCATGAGGACTGTCATTAGGATTAGTATTATGACTATGTTGTCTTGTTGATGTAATAGGGAATAAATCAATAAATCAAAAGTTATACTGGCTTTTGTAGGTCAGTGTAGTAGTGTAGCGTGAGTGACAGACAGAATCATGCTTGAAAGTTAGTGACTCCTACAAGGGCTGGTCATTATTTCATATATTAATAACCTTATAAAATCCTTTTCTAAACCTCCATCTTTATGAAGATATCCAAATAAAGAACATGCAAATAAATATGATATACTTTTATTGTTTAACAAAAACGAATATCCCTGTGTGCAAAAAATATGTGAACTCTTTCAATAAAAGAAATCAACTCCTTCAATCAATACCTTGTAGCACCTCCTTTAGCAGAGATGACTATGTCTAATGAGTAAATGTCTCCTATACCCACTGATCAGTCTCTGGCATCTTCCTGGCCAGATGAAACTCGGCCAACTCAGTGAGGTTCAAAGGCCTCTCACGTTAACAGCTTGCTTTAGGAGCAATCTCACCTGGATTTAGGTCAGGTCTTGGCCAATCTATAACACTTAGCTTCTTCCTGAGCCACTCTTTGGTAGATTTGCTTGAATGCCATTTCTATTCAGTGTTTTATTTATTGTTGACAACAATGATGCATGCATTGTTTATACACACTGACATCAGATGGAGCTCAAATCTTTTTGATAAGACTTTATAACCCTCCCCAGAGTGACGCACGCTCACAACTGGCTTCCTGAGACCCTCTGATCACAGCACTGAGTTTCTCTTTCTCCTGCATGGTTAACACCAAACTGACCTCTATTTATGGGAGTGCTACACAAACTCCTCTGACCTGTGATTGGTTATTTTTCTTTAAACACATATTTGTCCTATCTTACTTACTATGTAAAGTTGTATTGGCTCTGAGATCAAGAATTTCGGTAATGATGTTGCATTATTATTAAGTATGTGACAATAAACTTGAAATGTACCCACCTGATAGATAGATAAACATTAATGTATTGATAAATGCTACAATGTTAGAAAATTAGTCTGCCATTGTTTATTCAAAATAAAAAACATGAATTACTTTCATGAAAAGTAAGAATTAGTTATATGTGTGTAAAACGGAATCCTTGTGTTTCGTCGATCCTATTTGCAGTGAACACTCGACTATAAATACGTTGCGCCGGAAATGTGACGTCCTCTTCTAGTGATCAAACATGGCGGTGAGTACTCTGCTAAATCATATGATGGCGACTTTTGCGAACTTGCCAGTTAAATCCACAATCATCGGAGTTATAAAGTCATCCTAGTCACTATTTGATTCGCAGTGGCACGTGTATTCGTCTGTACTACTGAACTAGTGTGGTATTTTGGTCGTACTATAATAGTATATAGTTAAACTTGGTCACTGAGCAATGCTAACCGGCTAGCTGCTGTATAGGCTGTCTCCTCCAAACGTGCACAAGTCGTACATTCTGTTGTAAAAGACATATGATTAAATTGACATGACAAGTGCGCCACACAAACATATCTGATAAATATACGTATTTCCGTGGTGTTATAAGGTGTAAACACTGTTTCGGCTCTCGTAGGTAATCGCTAGCAGTGGCAGCAGCAACGGGGATATGTACAGACATGTCCGGCACGCTGGTCTGACGGTGTTAGGAGTTGGGCTTGAGAGCAGTAGTTGGACTCAGGAGGTTGTAGTGAATAGTGCTGCGTTAATATTTAGTTCCGGCTTTTATCTACCGCTGCTTACTCCGGTGATCGTCAGTTTACGTTAGCATTAGTATATTAGCTTGTTAGCAAAAGCTGGGCAGCTAACTTGACAAACGCACCATGTCAGTAGCAGTTGAGCAAGGTATGAGCACCATTCAGTCTGGCCAACGAAGGTTCTGTTCAATGCACAAAGTTTTCCTATGGTTTTTAAAATAAACTCCTAGTTATATCTCTTAACTACACAACCAGTTTAACGTTTTATGAACTGCCCTTCTGTCTCCAGGACCAGGGTGAGAAGAAGGAGAACCCCATGAAGGAGCTCCGCATCCGCAAGCTCTGCCTGAACATCTGTGTTGGTGAGAGTGGAGACAGACTGACCCGTGCTGCTAAGGTGCTGGAGCAGCTCACAGGACAGACCCCTGTGTTCTCCAAGGGTGGGTGTTATGTGTAATATAGTGGCTAGGAGGTAGGGCAATGAGTGACTTATCATTTGTACGTCCATGCCATACTGCAGACTTGAGACTTGAAGCATTGTAGAGGTAGTTTGAAATGCTGGTTGAAGTTTTTCAGTGTGTTGGCCAAAAAAATATACTGTATGTAACACTGGGTCACTTGCCTTGTTCCCCACAGCCCGCTACACTGTGCGATCCTTTGGTATCCGTAGGAATGAAAAGATTGCTGTCCACTGTACCGTCCGTGGAGCCAAGGCAGAGGAGATCCTGGAGAAGGGACTCAAGGTGAGGAAGTCAATTTGACCTGAAATGGCGTGGCATTTTCACATTGCTTTAGTAGTGCATCAGACGTAACATCACTTTCCCGTGAATGAACGGGCCAAATACTTTCCCCAATACTGCATTCATGAACTGTCCCCTTAAAAAATACTCTGTGGTATTCAGTCACGTCCCTCCGCCCCGTCCAGTAACGCCGTGTTCAGACAGGTTTGGGACCGTTCGTTTTTGGCGAGCCGCGAGCGAATGTGTCAAGCCGGGCAGGAAGTCAGACACAGGAACGGCATAGAGCGTCTGGTCAATTTCAAAATAAAACAAATTTCAAAATAAAACAAAACAAATAAAATAATCGTTCATTAATCGTAATCGAGGTAAAAGTTTGAAATAATCACAATATTCATTTTTAGTCATATCGCCCACCCCTAGCTCAGTGGGTAGAGCACTGGGGCCACCTTTACTAGCAATCAGTTGATCATTTCCCAGCTAAACAGGCTAGTGACATACAAGCTGTGCAACCTTAATTGGCTATGTTTTATATTGTAATGCCGTAGTGAGCATTTGTTACCCTGATAGAGGGTTGAACTGTGTTGCAGTGAGGTACAAGGTGAAGTAAATGACTGGGACCGGAAAGATTGTGTCCTGTTTGTGTAAACAACAGCACAACTGAAGTGTAGCACATTTTTATTGAGCAACTTCTAAATTTTGTAGTTGAGTATCAGATGAACTGGACACAATCTAAGTGATTAATAGTTTGACAGTAATGCAGGTTCAACATGGTTAAAGTAGGATTATTCAACAAGTGACTAAAATATAGCAGTATTTTGTTGCTCTAAGTGGTGCCACTCTGTCTCCTCCCATGTCTAGGTGCGTGAGTACGAGTTGAGGAAGAACAACTTCTCTGATACTGGGAACTTCGGCTTCGGCATCCAGGAGCACATCGATCTGGGCATCAAGTACGACCCCAGCATCGGCATCTACGGATTGGACTTCTATGTGGTCAGTGGCCGAAATGATCCTTGTTGAATGTAGTGAGATGGAGGAGTGATCGTGTGTGTGAGAGGAGTTGTTGAAATTGGTGTGGCTTCACTATGGGCTAGCTAGTGAACTGGATTCTGTTATATACCATGATAGATACAAGAATAATGGGGATACATCTGAGCTGTCTGTTGAATTGGTGGTAATATATAATGGTGCAGATATCTGATATTTGGGGAAGGGGTCAATGTCTAATAGACTGAGCACACTAATTGGTCTATCACTACAAATGGGCAAATGAATGAAATACAATGATGAAAAAATGCTGTATACAATCCAAAGTAGTCCCACTGCAAATGAAGGCTTCAGGTGTTTTTGAACTACATCTATATTTGATAGTTAAGTGACACTTTGCCTCAGTATTTGTCAGGTTAAATCCTGGCAACAGATGTAAGAAATACTCCTTTTGAAGTATTCATGTATATGGAGTAATGTTTGATGTTTGTTTCTAACCACCTTTCCCCTCCGTTAGGTCCTTGGCAGACCCGGCTTCAGCATTGCTGACAAGAAGCGGAAAAGAGGCCGCATCGGTTACAAGCACCGCATCCGCAAAGAGGAGTCTATGCGCTGGTTCCAGCAGAAAGTGAGTTTCTGTTTCCCACTGCCAGGCTTTGAATTGTTATAACCTGAGTGCTTGTAGGCAATAGCTGATCTAAGGTGTGTGGTGGAACATGTTGATATAATGGTAGACGTAGCAATTGAACCCACATACTTGGATCTGCCACAGAAGTAATGGATAAAATGAATCCCACCTTGCTTGTTCCAGTATGACTGTGTGCAAGCAGACTAGTAAATTATGGTCTGTCATTTGAAACAGTAGACTGTTGGAAAAGTAACATAAACCCCCAAATAGTCAAATTGATAAAATTGCTGACTTTTAATCAGTTGGTATTAGATTTTGACTGCTCAGTTTGACCTGCAGGATGAAGTTGTGTTGGATTTTAACCTAAACAAAATATTGAGCACAATCTGATCTCTTCCCTCTGTTTTTTTTTTTTTTTAGTATGATGGCATCATCCTCCCCGGAAAGTAAAGGACCACCTTTTTGACCTTGTTTGTAACAAACTAATAAAAAGGAAAAAAAGCCAGTCTTTGTACTGTCGTTATTGAGATGATATTCTATACTGTAGCTAACTGAGTACCACCGCCCTGCTGGTTTTCATTGAAGCGGTCTAATGGGGGATTGATTTACACCCTGGACACCAGGTGAATACAGTAACCTGTAATTGTTTCAAATATATTTCCACAATAATTGACTCAGGAAAAAGCCAACATGAAATCCACTTTCCTAGTGGTGGGTCTCATTTGGTACTGAAGCCTGTCAGTTTGATGTGAGTTGTTTTTTTTACCTCAAGCCACAGGGGGCAGTAGCTGCCACTGAGGGGCCAAGTGAATTTTGAACAGCAAAGCAGATGAGACCTATTTTAGGCCTTGGGTGGCAACTGAATGTCTCAAACTGTAACAAGACACTTGAGGTCCTCATGTTAAAGGTCCCATATCCCCTTTTCAAATATACTATGGCTCAGGTTACCAATCATGTTAGGCCAATAAATGTAGTTCAGTTAAAAGTTGAATTACTTAAACTGAATTTGAAGTCCTCGTGGTCACAACACTGGACTCTGATTGGCTGACAACACCCGCTCCTTTAATAGAAATGAAGTAAACCTGAGTGGTGGATTTCCAATTAAAGTGCTGTAAACTGGCCTGATTGGACGGAGTTCAGGAAGTCTTTAGGGAGTTGTGATGTTTACTGGAGTTGGTCTGAAACTGGAAATAAGGGAATGCAATAACTTTAAATTTAACCTCTCAAAATAAAACTAAGGCCATCAAACATCTGATTATATATAGAAATAGGGAACAAACCTTGTTGCTCTGTTTTTATCAGACGGCCTGCAGCAACACACCCTCAATATACAAATGAAATAAAAGCAGAGACTCGGCTTTGTTTTGATCAGATTGGCTTTATTCAGTGAAACCCGTGGGCTCCAGTGCTTTGCTGTCAGACACACAAACACCAGCACAATTTTCTTGCATGCCGCCCACAGCTCTTCATAGTAGCAAGGAGACAAATACAGAGGGATTCAGCCAATCAAATGAGCCCGATTAGCCTCATTGTAACACATGAGATTGAGTTTCTCGTTTCTATCAATCACCCCCGTCTGGTGCAGTTTTGTCTCTCCACCGACGTGAGTTTCACTGGTTCTTCGATTAGTAGGTCGTTTCATCACAAATTAAGACGTGAGGATTGCAAAGGTTGAAACACCGTCACAGGTGAGTGGTTTACACGTCTTTTTTTTTCTTTTTCATTTTCTAGAATTTTCTATATTTTTCAGATTTTATTGCTTTTTTAAAAACGTGTGGTTGAGGGAGGGTGTTGAGGTTAGGTTATGGTCAAATCAGTGTTTCTGACTTTACCTTCACCCATCCCTTCTTTCTACTCCATTGCACTTAAAAACATGTTTAGATGCTACATCAATCACTTTTTTATTTTTTTTTAGTTTGTCACAGTTGAGCTAGACTAATTCTGACAAACAGATATGAAACGGTACATAAGTAATACAATAAATACGGGTGTGATCATCGCTGACCTGTTTCTATTCTTCAAGTTTGTTGATGAAGGATCTTGTTATTGCAATATTTGCCAAAACACGAAATGGCTCGCTTCCTAATGGCCAGACATTCCTGTCATTCACTCAACACAGTACACTCCATCCTCTCTTTCAGACACTCACACCCATCACAGTTACACCTCATGCACTCTAGATACATCTTTGTACACATGCTGCTAATGGCTTCACAGTCGTCTTGACCAACCCACCCCCGGCCTGGTTCTACCCCCTTGACCTAAGCTGGCCACCACCCCCTGCGTCTTCCCGTCCCTCCTCATCCTCCCTTCTCTACACCTCCACCTGCTCAGCTCTCCACCTCCACCTCTTTCCATCACTCTGAAAACCCCTGAGACCACACAGGACTCTGCAAGCTCTCTTTTCTGTAAAAAGAAAAAAGAGCAGACATGATCCAGATGTTCTCACAAGGTTACCATCCCTCCCCACTTCTAGTCTCTCCATCCCTCCATCCCTCCATCTCTCTCTTCCTCATCTAGTTTGTGATGGTCTGTTGTGGAGTCATGCTGCTCTCTCTGCTCCTGTTCTTCCCGGGCTGGGTCTGCTCGTCGTGGGCCGGGGTGTTGCGGTGCTGCTGCCGGCGGGGCGCGTGGCGAGGCGGCAGGGTGAGGGTGCAGCAGGACACTCCCACCGTCGGCTCGGGGAGGTCTTCCGCCGCGGACCAGCTGTCTGTGGCGGGGTCGTACCTCTGGACGGCCGCCTTGTAGCGCTTCTCCGCCTCGTTCCAGCCTCCCAGCAGGTACAGCTTCTCGGCCAGGGGCGACAGGCCGGCCGTGCTCACGCCGAGGGGAAGAGGGGCCGCGCGGCTCCACGCGCCGCTCTCCGGCGAGAACACCTCCACGGAGAGCACATCCACGCGCTCGCCGCCGGGTCCCAGCTGGCTCCCTCCCACCACGTACACCTTCCCCGCCAGAGTAGCGGAGCAGTGCCAGCCGCGGGGGGTCTCCAGGGAGGCCTTCTCCGTCCAGGAGTCGGTCTCGATGTTGTAGCACGCCACCGAGCGGGAGTAGGCGCAGTTGATGTAGCCGCCGCTCACCAGGACGTCTCCGGAGGGCAGGATGGCGCTGGAGTGGCAGCAGCGCGGCACCTCCATGGGCGCGCGGATCTGCCAGGTGTTGGAGGAGGGTAGGTAGCACTCGGTGGTGGCCAGCAGGCCTTCCACGTTGCGACCGCCAATGGCAAACAGGCGCCCGCCAGTGGCAGCCAGGGAGAAGTGGGTACGGCGCTGACGCATGCTGGCCAGGTGGAGCCAGGTGTTGAAGCGAGGATCATATCTGATGGAGGAGACCAGTGAGGGATGATTATACAATACGTTCTGTGTGTCTGTCACATGACGGCTTCTGTGTATCAGCTTAGACAGTAAATAAACCTGTATGGGTCAAAAACCTGACAAAGTGTAGTTGAGTGTTTTTGTCCCGCTACCTGCTGAGGGTGCTGACGGCGTGCTTGGCCTGGTTGCGGGCGTCGTTCTGGTCCTCTCCTCCCGCCACGTACAGGAAGCCGTCCATCACAGCCACACACTGGTTGAAGCTCTTGGCAGGCAGCTGGGAAAGGTGGCGCCAGGTGGCCCCTCCCTCACGAGGGTCTCTCCACAGCACCTGGGGCCAGGGGTCAAAGGTCATTGAGATGCTTTTGCCTTCTCTTGTGTTTTATTCTACACAATCACTCTCTCATCACAGCAGTACCCTGTCTCTTTCTCTCCTTCTATATTTCTTTCTCTCCCTCTCTCTCCCCCAAAGTGCTCACCTCGCGGCTGAGGGCGCGCTCGGTGATGGAGGGGCGCCCGCCGATGGTGAGCAGGGTCTGCTGTCCCCCGCGGACCTGCGTGCGGCGGGACTGCAGGGTGTTCTGCTGGTAGGGCAGCAGGTGGTAGTTCATGGCGTCCACCAGCAGGCGGTGACACTGAGGGTCCAGCATCATGCGGGCCACAGGCTGGATCTGGCTCACCAGCTCGCTGGCGGGTATGGTCTCGAAGCGCACGTGGGACAGGAGCTCCGCGGCGTGGACCTGGCGGATGGGGTCGAAGTCAAGCCACTTCATGGCCAGCTGTGGAGAGAAGTGTTTTAAGTGAATGAGGATAAATGCAACAGAGACCGGAACACAGATATGGATCCAGTTTGCTAAGAATCAATCAACCAAAATGGATTATTATGTTATTATTAAATATCTATAGCATAACAAATATCTAATATATATAACACATTGTAGGTTTTAGGGACGGGAACATGACCATAACATTATCTTTCAACTATTTCCGGCAGTGTAATCTGATGATGTTACAGGGTTGTATTTTGCTTAATCTGGAGAATTCAACACATAAAACAGCAGGAAGGAAATGTCTGCAGAGTAACAACCTGAAAGTCAATACTGGAGGAATCAAATCTGACTTGACTCGAGACCTGTCTGTGGAACAATCTTGTACTTTTCCTTACAGAAAACAACAGAGAACACTGTTGGTTTCATTCTGGCACCGACAGACTCACATTTGATCCTGTTTATAAATACTACCGCTGCTCCCTCTCTGCCAGCCGCTCGGCTATTTGGGTCTGAAATAGTGTGCTATATTAATAAATGAGCTGTCTTGCATACAGTGAGTTATACTGGGGATTTGGGTTCACAGTAGATCTGCAGGTTCATCTGTGTTATGCTCTGAGCAGCTGGTCTGGGGTCTGTTTTTAGGTCTGGCTGAAAATAGCCGTGGGTCATAGGGATGTTACTGACAGTGGTAGCCAGTAGAGTAAAGGGTAGCCACCTAGAAGACCTGGCATCCCTTCTCAGTTAGGATATGAGAACTGAATGCTATATCAGTTTCTAACATAAGTCACAATGTGTGTGTGGGGGGGGGGGGGGGGGGTTCATACTGCTGGACGGAGCTTTAACTGATTCTGGATCAGAAAGTATTTCAGCGGGAAGTACAGATGTAACAGGGCGGGGTTAAAAATTGCAATTCACATGATGACAGAGTTTTCAGTCTTAGCAAGAACTTTTTTTTTCATAGCAAAATAATTTAATTTTGAAGAAAATCTGAATTGCCTGAATTGTCAAAGTAGACTCCAATCATGTGATCATACGAATTATCCGAGTTGACCTTTGAGCTCTGACCTGGAAGGCGGCAATCTCGGAGGGGAGGACCAGCGCGTCGTCCTGCAGGAAGGCAGAGATCTGCTCCAGGGTCAGCTGGTTGAACAGCGGCGTCTCTGAAAACTTCACAAAGTGCTCCAGGACGAAGCGGCGGGCGGCGTCGCGCACGGCCAGCAGGCTGTAGGCGGCGGCGATGTTCCAGATGTAGACGCACGTCTGGATGTTGAGCTCGGCCAGCAGGAAGTCCACGCACATCTTGAGCAGCTGCGGGATCTGCAGGGTGGCGGCGGCCGACACGGTGCAGCCGATGGTGTAGAGGGACATGTGGACGCGACCGAGATAGGCAAAGGTGATCACGTTGGCCAGACCTGGAGACGGAGAGATGGAGGGAGGGAGGGAGGGAGGGAGAGAGGGAGGGAGAGAGGCGTAACTTGGCTGGAGTCAAACCTGAGTCTCCCACATGGGAACCACATTCATCAGCAAGACAAAAAACATCTATTCTGGCCACAGAAGATATTTAGCCTTGCATGGCCTCAGGCACACTATCTGATTGATGGATGGATGGATGGATGGATGGATGGATGGATGGATGGATGGATGGATGGATGGATGGATGGATGGATGGGTGGATGGGTGGGTGGGTGGATGGATGGATGGATGGATAGGTGGATGGATGGATGGATGGATGGATGGATGGATGGATGGATAGGTGGGTGGGTGGATGGGTGGATGGGTGGGTGGATGGATGTATAGGTGGGTGGGTGGATGGATGGATGGATGGATAGGTGGGTGGGTGGATGGGTGGATGGATGGATGGAACAGGTGATTGGTGGATGGAAGCATGGGTTTGAACGATAAACTGGCCATGGCTGATATTAAAGGTCTACCCTACCCAGAGGGGAGAGGGAGGGGAGCTCCAGGCGCTTCATCCCAGGGTCCTTGGCCAGGATCTCCCTGAAGTACTGGCTGACGGAGGAGATGACCAGCTTATGCACGTCAAAGGCCTTGGTCTTACAGGCCAGCTCCAAGTCAGTCAGGAACCTGCGGAGATGGAAAGAGAAGAGACGAGAAAGAGAAATGATTCTGATTGTAATATGATGCAGAAATTGTCTACAATGATGTAGCGTGACGTGACGTACGATACGATGCGCTACGCTACGATGGCCCCTACCTCTCCTGGCGCATCTTGCTCAGCTCCTCCAGCAGGGCGTTGCCGTGCAGGGGTCGGGTCAGCTCGCTGCCCAGGCCCAGGCCTCTCTCCCCGGGCTTGATGACGGGCGGCGGCAGGGGCAAGTTGAGGCTGTTCAGCTGCACGATGTCCAGCGCCGCCATCTGCTCGATCTTCTTCGCCCTGCTCTCCACCACCACCACGCCGTCGCCGCGGCTCTCCACCTTCAGCTCGGCGGCGGCGGTCTCCATCCCCGCCTGGGCGACGGTGTCCACGGCAACCTTCTTCTGACGCAAGGCCTTCTTCTTGGGGGCCATAGCGCTTGATTGTTTTGGGGTGTTTTTTTTTTCTAGTACTAACTTTACTTCACTAGATAGTCTCCTAAGTACAGCAGGTCTCTTCTGGGTTTAGTGTAAGTACTTGACAGACGAGGACACTGGCTCACTTGCTATAGGTACACTATTGGCTGTTACCTGACACTGAGATAAGTGCTGACTTCCTTTGATAAAAATACTTCGCTGCTCTCTCTCTGGTTTAGTCAACAGACAGGCCGACAGACAGACAGACAGAAAGAGTGATAGGCTGGATGATGTAGCTATATATTCTCTCTTCCTCTGGACAGAACGAACGGGAGAAGGGACAGACTGGCGGATGTGTGAGGGTGTCACGGGGGATTTGGTTGGTTGTCTCTGTTTCAGTGCGACACACCACACGGCACCTAAAAAAAACAAGAGGGAAAAGACGTTGTGATGATCTTTTTGCGAAAGTGTACTCCAAACTGGTCCAACCTTTTGGCTCTTATTTTGAAAAGGCCTGACTTTCAGTAGAAATGAGGCCGAGATGAGATTGAGAAACCGCGTGAAGCAAGAAAATGGCAACACACGTGCTTCCTGTTCACCAGTTACTCGACAATGACCTCTCTACCACACCGTAGCCATCTTTAGACCTTGCAATAGAGGTGTATCCCTGTTAAACTAAGAAACTATGACACACCTAGCACACTCCTCGAGATACTCATGATACTCTGTCCTGTGGGAGGCATCTCTTATAAACTCTGTCTCTCTCACTGTAAAAGAAGGAGGGGGTTGGCTGTGTGACTGACAGGTGTGAGTGTCCCTTGCAGCCGAGGGCTTCCAGAAATGAAAGTCCGGGTCAGGTTTATGGTTCATAGCGGCCCTACATACATGTGGGCTAGCCGTCATATTTATCGCACTTACACACTGTGTGTATTTCAGCCGCAGAGCAACTGGGGAATCTTATTCACGCTCGCAATGAGCCGCGGGTGACGAACTCCAGCGGATCACTGCAGTGGGGCGCTGCAGCAGAAAGCCTGAGGGTCACACTCGAGTGCTGGAATGCAGAGGGCGTCTGAAATGAGCAAATACACTTTTCTCTATCGGAGGGTGAACTTGTGGGACTTTTGTTTTTGAAATGAGGGAGCGATGTCTCTCCAAACATAAATGGAGAAAATGTTTGAACTATATGGCTTCCCGTCTGCTCTTGTTGTTTGTGCTTTGGGAGGTGACAAAGATATTCACGTGTCAGTATGAAAATATTCGATGCACAATATAGAAACACCCAAATAAAACTACTATGCACCTTTGGTTAATTCGCAGCTAACTGGACCGGTGGAGTCTCTCTGTGAACACAAGTTACAAGAACGTGGTCACAACCCCCGGACGGCGGTTACGTAACATTCCCTGGAAAAAAAACAACGGTTGACAAAAAGCACGATGACACATCGGTCGCGCCGACCGTCAGGCCGATGCTCACTTCTTCACAGGGCTTAAAAACACCCACAGCAAATTCGCTCACAGACACATAAGCTCACTCACGTCCTCTTTCTAAAAATATGCCGGGGGCAAGGCAGCGAGCATGGCAGTGTTTAGATTACTACCCTCCTTCCAATCCTGCCCTCTCTAAAAACCTGTTTGCTCCTGGATTAAGACACACACTCAACACATTTGATTGGCTGATTTATCTGTTTTATCATTTCATTAAAACCACTGAAGTGTCCTTCCTCTTCCTGAGACAGAAGCAGTTCAGAAACGAGTCTGAGTTTCATGACTGTAATATGTATTAAAAGATGGACTAAACTCCTGTTAGTGACCAAACATGTCAAGCCAGAGAGAACCTACAGTTGTGATCAGGCATCTGGGTCGAGATGCTGGCGGTGGCTCATGCTGGGGTCTATTTCTGTCCAGCAAGTTGTTTAGATCAATAGTTTTTAAAGATAAATTTCCTCGTGACCTACAGGTGATTTTGCTGGACGTTGCAAAGGTTAATCTGACAAAACTGACCTGGTTTAAGGCTACTCTCCTTATATTAGTTTCACCTTCTACCATTGTCAAGATGATGACTCACCTCCTCACCTTCATCTTCACAGTTAAATAGATTTAATAGGTGAAATCAATAAGGAGTCTCATTTTTCACCTTCCTAGTAAGGTGGTACTCAGGTGGTGTACCATCCCCTTCCAGAAGCCTCCCAGAAGGCCGCTGTTATATTTGCCAGTGTGGGGGGGTGGGCCGGGTCCCAGTATGGCGGATGGCAGAGCAGCTGTGCCTCCCACTAACCTTGGTCCCAGATATTTCTGAAGGCTGAGCAGTGCAAATATTATTTCCATGTCACTGAATCACAAGCTTAGCAAATGCTTTCGCTAAAGACTTGCATCGATTTACATTTAGTGCGCATTTGTCGGTTATTATAGGAGAAAGTCTGTGGAATCTGAGCTATCTAGACTATTGCTCTATCTTGAGAGATGTTGCTCATGGATGGATTCGGTCCTGTACGCTGCTCAACAGTAAAATTAGCATTAGCTAACATCTTTTAGCTTCTGCTAAAGGTTGTTTTGTATGCCAGGATGATGCAGATATGTTTTGGTCATCGTCTCTGTGGCTCCTATCTCACCACAAGCCTTCGTCTGAGGGCCATTTGATCCAAACATTGAAATATCATCCCCATGTTTTCCCTGGCTTCCCCCTCTGACCCCCTTTGACCCCGAGTTTTGGGAAGGGGGCGCATGCTGCAGGCCTTTGAATCATCAATATTGCCCCCCCATCTTGGTTAGTTTTGATATAACAAGTTGTAAAATGCTCCTGCTGTTTCACATTACTGTTTCAACCATTAAAAAGGGTATTGCGACATCGTCAGTAGTCTCTATGGTCTCCAACTAACTGTCCCAGCGCGAACCCCTCCTCTTCATATGACACCGACAACAGCTGCCACCCTGTCCTGTCCTGAATCCCCTGGTCGGCCCATGTGTGGAACAGGCTCCCTCACAAGTGCCCGTCGGCCATTGCACCAATGGGAGCTATTTAAAAAGACCCAAGTACAGAGATAGGGGGAATGAGGAGGAGTGTTAGAAAAGGGAGGGGTAGGAAAGGAAAGACCGAGTCAAGTCTCCATGTGGATGTTGGTGATAATGACACTGTAGTTGTGGTTTTGATGAACTCAGGGCATTTTGATTGTTTATCATGTTGGTTTTCATGTATTATTGTTTTATCTGATGCTCAGTTTTGTAAAGTACCATGCAAATAACATTATTATTATAGTAGTAGTAGTAGTAGTCGTAGTAGTAGTATCATTATCACCATTAGCATTATTATTTAAAATGCCACTAGATGATATTACTGTAGAGGACGATCATAACTGACTGAACAAGTTTAGATTTTATGTTGGGATAAAAATGACGGAGACCACAGGCAGAAGACGGCTTGACACAACATGACATCACAACACACATTAGACCATTAAACCTCCAATTCAAGTAAAGAAATGGAAAAAATAAAAATAAAATAAAACTGGAGTTATGAGGTTTTCTCATGACGGCAGCAATATGAAAACTACCAAGTGAAAGGTCAGAATAGGAAAACATTTAGATGCACATATTCTCATATAGTAGTATATAATTATTATATATAGTAGTAAAATAGTATATATAGTAGTACATAATGATTATATATAGTAGTACATAATGATTATATATAGTAGTACATAATTATTATATATAGTAGTAAACTAGTATATATAGTAGTATATAATTATTATATATAGTAGTAAAATAGTATATAATTATTATATATAGTAGTTAATCAGTCTAACAAGACTGACTGGAAAGTGAGAAAAGGGGCACAGTGGATGAGGAAGATCATGGAAAATTGGCAGACCGCCCCGGCCTGAAATTCCCCAAATCTTTTTAATAATATGGAAGTGATCTTTAGTCGAGTGTTTTACCACAACAGAACGGTGATCTTCCAGATTTGATTTGATCCTTATTGAGAAACCTGGCCAAGGTCAGGGAAGCTGAGCAGGTATGAAAACAACGATGGCGTCCAGCCCCGCGGGGCCAGCTGTTGTTTACCACCAGTTGATCCACCTCACTCCATCACAACAGATCAGGACAGGAGACTGCTGGCACACTATATGGTACACACACACACACACACACACACACACACACACACACCTATATGTACACATACAAGCATCCACATGCGATGCATATACAGGCACTCAGACACACACCCATAAACCCTAACCGTAAAACACACATACACACACACACTCAAAATGCCGCCTTGCATCCTTCCCCACCACCTCCATCCCTCTGTGCCAGTAGCAGTTTTCCTTTGCCTATCTCAAGAGGGTATTTATAGGTGCTGACCCACACAGTGTGCAAGTGTGTGTGTGTGTGTGTGTGTGTGTGTGTGTGTGTGTTTTTTAAAGCTTAGGGCTGGAATGACAGAGACAGACACCTCCTGCAGTATCGCTAGCATAGCAGGATCCCAATGGCAGCCGGCTGCTAGACATTGTTTCCATTCATACACATCTCTTGCCTTAACTTTAAGTAGTTAAAAGTACTGAAAAAAAATGTGCTTGATTCTTACCGAACGAGTGGAGAGCTCCACGGACATGACGGTGATATATGATTATGGTCTCTTTCAAGTAGAAGTTGAAATAGTGTTTAAAAATGGAATTGAAGATATTACTGGAGTACAAGAGCGCTTCAGTCCTCAAAGGTACACTTGATTCTCATCATGCAGTAGAATAAAGTCTAATTTACCTCTTTCTCTCTCTGTTCACTTGGTTATTCACTCTTCTTCCTTTCCTTGGCTTTCTTGGTTTCTCTCTTTGGGCTTTCTTTCTTTCTTTCTTTTGTTCTTTTGCTTTGTTGATTTTCTCTCACCGGTTGCTCTCTGTTCCTCTGTGCTCCGTCCCTCTGTCCTCTGTCTGTCTGCCAGAGTGCTGTGTGTGTCAGTGTTTGAGGGAAATCAAGGGGTGACACATGACCCTCACGTCACAACCAGCTCCCACCTCCGCCATCCACCTACATTTCCAAATACAGGCACCCCTCTGCGCCCTCCCCTCCAAAAATATCCCATAAGAGGCCAGAGATAGACAGGGCAGGAGGGATGAGCTACTGTGTGGTTTCAGTCCTGTGTATGCCATCAGGCTGTGCTCAAGTTTCTTTTATTTGAATGGTTATCTCACTCTGGGTGTTGCTTTGCTGTGCATTACGTGTGTGTGTTGAAAAAACATTGTAAAATGTCACAAATACTTAGCTTTTTCCCCCCCGGACATTTAAGGTCTTTGAATACTACCCTCATTGACTATACAAATGACTTGACTTGAAGATGGTGATGGAGAGAGAATGGGAAAAAGAGTGAGAGAAAAGAGATAAAGTAAGAGAAAGAGGGAGAACGAGAAACTGCTGTTGTATTATGTTGATAAGCAGACAGTAGTTTCCAGATTCTCACGAAATACCAAATTATTACCAATTAGATATGATTTGCCATGTTGTTTTTAAGCATAAAATGACCTTAATATATAAAAAAGAACTAAAACAGTTCTATGGTTAATTTTAGAAGGGTACTATAAAATATTGCAAAGAAATTGTAAGTCCTTATTATAGGAATACATTGTAGGAATGATATAATGATAGTATGACATCACTATTGAATACTACAGACACGCTTTATTTCCCTACATGAACATCACATTAATATTGCAGTGATTTTTCTTCAGGAGACATACAACGTTATTATTAGTTTGATCAATACTACTGGGTAATTCAGCGTTTTCACTGACGTAAAACGAACAGGTGGCGAACAGTTTGTGCTCCGTCAGCTGTTATGTGACGTAGTTCCGTCAATCCTTCTCTCCCAACCTACACTTTTAAGTCTTTTTTTCCTTATTACTGAACTTAATTGCGCTTTTTTAATGAAATATTTATACATGTGATACGCTTATTTTTTCAATATTAATAAGCATTAAATAAATAAAATAAAAACGCACTGGCTGCAGTGGCAGACACGAACTAGCAGGATTTTTTTTTTTCCTTTCTTCCACGATGATGAAGTAGTTTCCGGGCTACAGGGTACCAGCAGTAAACATGGCGGAGGAGCTGCTGGAAACGGTGGACAGACTTCAGTCCCGGCTCATGGAGAATCTGGAGCCCCGAAAGGTAACGATTGAACAGGCCGGGATGGAGAGAAGTGGTATTTAGTACCGACTGGCTGCTACGTTTCGTCTCTGGGCCCGAAACTGTTTGCTGGCCATGGCAGTTCCGAGAAAGTCGCAAGGGTTTTTTAATGCTGCTTTCAAAGACTGCTCGTAGGCTCCTAATTCAGAAATTTCGAGTTATAAATACGTCTTGTCGTGCATTCTAGTGCCCCTTGGTAGGAAATAATCACAAAATAACCCCTGGAACAATATGATATCACAATGTAGTCTTTTTCGTGGCAATTGTCTATTTTACTACTCAAGCAGTATAGAGGTACTTTGTGCTGCAGTGGAGGACTGAAGAGGAGAAATACAGATTTGGTATGGAGTTGGATGTTTGAATTGATTAAAGAATTAAAATATGTGACAACTAAAAGTTAAAGAAACAATGAAAATAGAAACATCCAACAAGTTATTTACAGTAACCTGTCAAACAACTGCACAATAATAAATCACTTCACTTATTCACACAGCATCCATGCTCTCTGCCCCCTAAAAAATTACATCTCAATTGCAACTCAAATATAATAGAAAATCAAGACTTTCCCATGATCCCATCATTATAATGTGCCCCAGTTCATTTTTCCCAGTTGTTGGGTCGTTCATGTGTGGCCCTCTCGTAATTACGACATCGCTGACTACACTTGAAGGCAACCTTTCCTCACGTCACGGCAATGAAGGGGCTTTAACTTGCGTTATAACGTACTTCTGAACCCTGGGCCTTTTACTCGGTGTTTACACACTACAACTTGGTATACGCAGCTCATACACGTTGCCAAAACAACACAACCAATTGTCTCCCAACGAAACTCTGTGGCAGAGTAATTGTTAGCCATCATGCTAACGTTAGTGTAACGACAAGTATCGACGGCCACGGCGACGATTGTAAACTGTGATGAGCTCAGGCGTCTGATAGCAGATCGCTGGCTAAACCCAACTAGGCCTGTTTATTAGTACATTGATTTGTAGCACAGTTGAACAGAAGTCCACCGGGCTCTGTTTTTAAAATGAAGGGAATAGGGAAAGATGCACGGCGCTATCTGACCGCCTCTTTGTTTACTTGATGTGAAATGTAATTGTGCCTCTTGGTAGGGAGGTCATTCTGCAGTCTCAGAAGTCAGTCTGTTAACTGTGCTTTTATCTGCTGGTCTACCATCTAAATCAATAAAATCAAAATATGTTCTAGCTGCTGCAATGTACATATGTTAGGCCTACACACTGTTGCAGACAGATTACGACCACTCAATACCAGAGTCTGACGTCAGACTGGTGCCGGAAATAAATTCAAAAATGGAAAAAAATGGAAATGGAGAGATGATTTCTTGGTTTTTTCCCCTGATAATCCATGCTTGTACATGCCCATGCTAGCATCGTGGATAGTCAGTGGTCATTGGCTGAAAGGAGTAATGAATAACTAGCTAGCTCTGCACCATTTAGGACACTTACTGCCAGCAACCTTGTCAACAAGGCTGAAGCTATTCATTTTGTTTATCATGTACATTTATCATATACGTACCATGACGTGTAAATCCTGGGTATAATCATCACAGTTCCATTATCATAAAGCAAGGATTTAACACAAAAATCATGGCTCCCGGAGTCTTCGATACTCTGCGAAACACCACTGCTTTAAAAAAGTTTACTACTACTGGAAATCATGTCGATGATTGACGTCATCAGGCGTGTATGAATTACTCACGAGGCAATGAACTAAAATGAATTAAAAGATTAAGTTTTACATCTAGAGGAACCTGTGTCGTATTATACATGTCAGTGAATTCAGTCCGCAATTGGACGTGCCAGTCATTCACAGGACACGCTTTTATGCAAACTCTCTACAGGGCCCCATTCTCTCTCTCTGTGAGCGAAAACGATACCATATTTGACCACTAGGGGCGCAAATGATCGGTTTTTGAGTTGCATATCTGTAACCCATAATAGGTCAGTGTTGTAGATTACATGAACTAAGGAAACTACTAAATGCACAGTCCCGATTCTGAAATATGTCGTAGAATGATAGTTATTCATTTACTACCTCATAAGTACACAATTTTGCATGCACCATTTTTGTCTTCTCGTCCAGCTGCTGAAGACTCTCCGAAGACTGGGGGAGCTTCCCATGACCGTGGATATACTTGTGGTAAGGATTTATTGATTCTGTGCAGCAGACTCATTATTCACGTTCTCTTGCTTTCCACACTCGACTCTCTGCCAGTGCAATGACAAAAATAAAAAATCTCACATGGCACTACTGAAATGTCTTACCACACCAGTCAGGCTTCAGCACCAATCCTTGGCTTGTTCTTGGAGAAAGCATGAACTAGCCATACATTGGAGACTGTTGCCTAGAGGTCAGAAAGACTGTAATTGTACTGGGCAGCTCCCAAGTGTGAATGTCCATAACTGTGTGTGTGAGGAAAAAGAGCATGTGTTTTCAGTCAGTATTTCCTGGCTTGCAGAGCGCTTGGCTGAAACCAGTTTCAAGTGAAAGTAAAAGTGTAAAAGTTGTAAAAGTAAAATGCACATTGTAGCTCACTGACTGAATCTAATTGGGAGAACGTCAGCCACTCTTCATTTAATATCTACCTGCAGTGAGATGGGCATTACCAATGTGTTAGATAAAACTGTGCTCTTAACTGTGCTAGTAACCATCCCTTGTGCTATTAAACCAAACCAAGAAACCTGGCTTGAATGCTGTAGGAAAGATGGATCAGTGGCCGTACACTAATTTTCCCTTATTCTTCCATAGGAAACTGGAGTCGGGAAGACTGTGAATTCTTTTAGGAAGCATGAATTAGCTGGGGAAGCGGCGAAAAGCCTCGTAGCTAAATGGAAAAAACTGGTTCCTCAGTCTGCTGACAGGTAATGTACATTTACCTTTTAGGCTTTAGCTGATCTTCTTATCCAAAATGATTTCCAATAAGTGCTTCCATGCCTTAGCTCCTCTGCTTTTACCATTACGATCCCGCTAGAAGTCATCTGTGGCTGGTCTACTAACTATTCCCAGAGTTAAAACCAGTTATTATGCTACAAACCTCCACAAGACCTTAGACCCAACTTTGCCCATTTTTAAAAGTAGGCTGAAAACCTTTATGTTCTGCACCGCTTATGATGAAATTCCTGCACTCTGATTTTTCAGTTCTTTTTATAGACTTCTCTTTTACCTTGTTTTATTTGCTCTTTATCTTATTCTGTATTTATGTGAAGCACTTTCCAAGTGCCTTTGTGTATGAATGGTGCTAAACAAATACACTCGCCTTGCCTAGAATCATACAGAGGTGCAAGGTAAAAGAAGTGAGAGCCAGGGAGTAGAGGTAGAAATGTTCATTACAGAGGTACTCACCGTTGACACAAGCCTGAGCCTGCTCACCCGCACCTCCCGTCTGTTCATCGTACGGTGAAAACTACAAAAATGTGATTCAGATATTTAAACCTTTCAGAAATGCGGGTGCTTCTTCTCAAGGGTTCTGTTATTTGTGTCGCGGTGCTTCTGCAAAGCAGTTTTTGTGCTAAATGTTGATTCGCTGCCGTCCTTCTCCCTACCACAGACCCAGCAACAGCCATGCCAAAGAGGGGCCGCGGTCACACACACACTCTCGGGGGCCGGAGGCAAGCAGCCGAGGGGACCACAAACGTATCCGGGAAGTCTCCCCAGAGGAAGAGCCGCCTTACATGGAGGAGGACGAGATGATGGAGGAAAGAGGCTACCATACCAACTACTCCCCCTCGCCCCCACAGCACCAGCACTACAGTCCCCCGCGGGGAGGGGGCTACCAGTCGGAGGAATACGAGAGCCCCGAGCCAGAGCCCGAGCCCGAACCAGAGCCCGAGCCCGAACCAGAGCCCGAGCCCGAACCAGAGCCCGAGCCCGAGCCCGAGCCCCAGTCCTCCTCCTCGCAAAGAGGTCCGCCACGCTAAGCTGCACAAAGAGCCCACCAAGAACCACCACCACGGTTCCCATGGCGACCGGAATAGGGACAGGGATGAGGAGCGGCGGCAAAGGCACGCACAGACGAGTAGCGATCGGGGGGGAGGAGGAGCAGGAGGAGGAGGAGGAGGAGGAGGTGGAAGCGGCGACGGAAAGAAGCGCAGCGCAGACAGAGAGCCGCAGCAAAGCGCAGCGCACAAGGTCGCCAAGCACAGCCGGCAGTCCACCCCGCATGAGAGCAAGAGGGAGAAGGAGGAGAAGAAGAAAGGAGGAAGTGATGGTGTGTGTGTGTGTGTGTGTGTGTGTGTGTGTGTGTGTGTGTGTGTGTGTGTGTGTGTGTGTGTGTGTGTGTGTGTGTGTGTGTGTGTGTGTGTGTGTGTGTGTGTGTGTGTGTGTGTGTGTGTGTGTGTGGATATGTGTTCACGATGACAAGACGCTGAGGCTGCGATGCCTTAGTGATACCAGCAGGGTTCAGGTCATGAATCACGGGGTCGTTCCTCTGTACTAAACCGATGCTGTGGTTGCAATAATCCATTTTCTGACAGATGCATTCACTGTTATTAATGGCAAAGTTTACATATAAGCCTTAACACAGCAGCACACTCATTTCAGGTGCAACATACTAGAACTATACAGCTGAGTGCAAGCAGTAGAATATGCTTGCAATGGGTGCATGTTTTTGCACGTTTTGTCATTTTCTTTTCATTGTAACTGGAGAATTTAAATTGTAGGTTTAAACAAACGTGCTTTTCCTTAATTTACGTCTCATCGAATATGTTCACATGCACTAACATCCCATCACCCTGATTGAGAAAACCTAAACGAGCTACCTGAGAAAGACAGAGCAGTGTTAGCTCCTCACCTCATCCCATTTAATCTTGGTGTTAGCGATGTACAAAAGCTCTGTTAGTGTTTTTCTTTGTTTGTCTTCATAGTTAATAGTCAATAGGAAATGAGATTCAAACACCTCATATCTGAAGCTTGTTATCTACAGCCTGTAATGTCTCCCTGTGTGTAACCAGCAGGACCGCGGGTGCCCAAGGACACCCCGGCCGAGGAGGAGGAAGACTTCTTCGAGGCTCCCACCATGTCCTTCGAGTCCTTCCTCACGTACGATGCCCCGGCGTCCGTCAAGAAGAAGAAGAAGCCGTCGTCGTCGTCGTCGCACAGCCGGCCGTCTCACCCCTCCTCGTCTTCAACGTCGTCTTCCCATCACACGCGCACCACTCCGCCCGCGGCCTCCTCTTCCTCCTCTTCTTCGTCCACCAAGGCCAGCAAGGCCAACGGAACTAAAAGTACCAAGAGGCCAGGGTCGGGCTCGTCTCGTTCGTCAGCCGCCCCGAACCCAGAGAAACGCAGGAGGGTAAGGACAGCAGCAGAGGTTGGTGTGTTCAGATTTAACAGGGTCTTTTTTCTCCCCTGACAATTTCTCTGAATCTAAATTGATAGTTAACATTTGTCCTGGTATAACTACAGTAAAGCCTTGCATGCATACAAACTGAAACTGTGATTTTATTGATTGAAATTGTGTTTGTTCAAGTTGCTTACTTAACACTCTTAACACTTGTGACACGTCATGAAGCACACAACATCCCATTTATTCCACTGAGACCTATGCGTTGACAGATGACATGGATTGAGTGCAGTGCGTGAAAATATTGCAACCCAGTCAAAAACGATTCAACTAGTAAACTTCAACCAGTAATTGACTTCATCCACCAATGAAATTCGTCGGCTCTGAAACGCCCAGCAGGGAAAGAAATAGAGAACAGAGTATCACCGCAGTCTCTGTTTTCATAACTGTAATTACCCAGCATGCACGGCGGTGGGTGAGCGCTCAAACTGGCCTCGCAGGTTCGCGCTTACTATCTCGTTTTTACAACGCGACCTCGGCGGTTTCAACTTAAATCCGTACATTTGTCCGCCACCTAACAGGAAGTGAAGGGAACTTGATTTCAAAAGCTACAAATGTTAATTGGCTATTATTTATTATTGTTTTATTGTGTATGGTGCAATACAAATAAAGCTTTTTGCTGTGATTCTGTTGTTCAGGTGGTTGAGGCCGTCTCCACTCTCCCTGATATCCCCCTGCCAGTGATTCAGCCCAATTACCGACCTCTGCCCTCCATCGACCTCACACCCCTGTCCCCTCAGAGACGGAAAGGTAATTCCTTTGGTCATTTTTTTTGTGTGTGTGTGTGTGTGTGTCCTCAGAGGCCTAAAGGCTTCTTGCTTATTCGTACTCAACATACTTGTGTGTGTTAAATGTCCAAATAGAGGCGTGACATGACATTGTCTCTAACTTTCTCTTGCTCTCTCTTTTTATTTTTCTTTCAGTTCCCCTATCCAACGACGAAGAGGATTCCGGCTTCACGGGGAAACGCTTCAACTCCAAGATGGTGGTCTACTCAGGATCCAAGACTGCCTACTTGCCCAAGATGATGACTCTGTACGAGCAGTGCATCCGTGTGCTGCAGAACAACATTGACTGTGAGTGGATGTTGTTGCGCAATCTGTCACACACACACACACACACTCTCTCGCTTGGTCTGATCTTACACACACACACACACACACACACACACACACACACACACACACACACACACACACATACACATGCACACAGTATTGCAGCATCTTCCCTGAAACAGAGCTGGACAAATTTATTGCTGAGCTTTTGTACACCAGCATGTGCAGCTCTAGGTTGGCTACGTGGTGCATTCACAGACCAGGAAGTAGCGTGGTTATTTTTATATTTTGTTCAGTGATTCTGTTTCAACAACACTGTGCTGCCGCAGTGTTAGCAGGTGGAGTTTTTAAAGTCAGTGTCGTTTCACTCACTCCAATCAAGCTTCCTCTATGGAACGCTGGTTTATTTTAGTCAGATGGGTGGTGTTTGCCACATCGGATAACACAGTGATCAACAGAAAGCCCAGAAAATCACAGCAAAGGTTTACATTTTGTGATCAAGTAGTTATCTAAACCCCACCCCTCTGGTATTCCAAGTAGGTTAAATCAAACGCCAAATGCCGTATTGAGTAGGGAGCCGGCTTCAGGGATGCTGCTCTGTAGTGGACCCTGATCTCCGACCTCCCTGTGGAGGCGGCCAAGAGAAAAGAGAATTTCCCCTCATCACATACATTATTATTAAACCCCACCCCTCTGTTGTTCCAAGATTGATTTTCAAATTATTATCTGACCCGGGTCTGACTGTCGGGTTCCTTCGTGCTCTGATCTTTCAGCCATCGATGAGGTGGGAGGGGTGCCGTATGAGATCCTGGAACCAGTTCTGGAGCGATGTACTCCAGAACAGCTGTACCGCATTGAGCAGTGCAATCAGGTAACACACACACACACACACACACACACACACACACACACACACACACACACACACACACACACAGAAAAACACACACCTCACCTTTGCCAAACATATCTCAGCAAGTATGAGTCAGAAGTGTGGATCACACACACATAAACGCACGTCTGCGCGCACGCACATGAATGAAATGCTTCCTGAAAGCGTCCACATAGGCTGGTTGAGTTACACTTGGGAGGAAAAAGAATTGCTCACAAAGGGCTTTCACTGTATGTCAGTTTTCAGGAGTGGGGGGAAAAACTGTTTCATTTTTTCCATCGACTTTCCATCGAAGTGTTTTGGACACAATGTGTTTTCTGTAACTTGGCTTGGTAGAAAAAAGTGTTTGCAGAGCACCATCTGTATGCCGGTTCACCTCCGAATTATGGTTTTCTGTGTTGAGCTCCTCTTTAATTGTGATCCCAGAGGTCAAACGATTTACAGCAAATAACAAAACAATCATCAGAGAGTCCAACATTTTACAACAAGACGATAACGTGTCATGCCCCTTTTTTGTTTTCTCCCATCCTTCCTGTCTCTCTCCACTGCTCAAATGGCAGAAAAATAATCTTCACAAAGTGCCTGTTAGTAGACAGCAGTAGATGGTAAAGTTGTATTATGCAGGTCTGGAATGTCAAAAGGGTGGAAATTAATTTGATCATTTCTAGGCTTTGAAATGTTTGGGAATTGCACAAAAAATCTGGGAAAATATTATTGTTCAACCCTGATTCACATATGACTACACTGCTCATAGACCCTCTGTCATTTCATCTTGTGATATTTGTTTTGTGAGGACCAGCCACAGCTTTACAGTGGTTGGCAGCCATATTGCCCAGCTGCTTACTGCACACATCATGTTAAATACCACCACGTCTTGTGGAAGCAGTATGGAACGGCATGGAAAATGTGTAGGATTCTTGATAGCTGATGGCATCATAACATGAATGTATGATGAGACATGAGACCTCTTTTTCCCCCCTTGTCATTCAGTGCTTTATGGAGGAATCAAACGAACTGTGGACGCGTCACTGCCAACGGGACTTTAAACGGGAGTCCCCTCAGGAGTACGAGTCATGGCGGGAGTTGTACCTGAGACTGCACGAGGAGCGCGAGGAGCGCCTGCGAATGCTCACCCAGAACATCAGCTCTGCACACGCCAACAAGCCCAAAGGTAGAAGGAACTGTTCAGGGAGAAAACTGGATTTTATGTCGGAAAAAAATGGTTTAGTGTGGGGGAATTTCCTTTGCAGTCCTGATGATGTACAGGTGACAATGCAGATTTGGTTTGGATTTTAGCACTAATGTGTGATATTGCTGTGGTGATTCTCACTGCACTTCCCAGAGATCACCTGTCAATCAAACAGTGTGTCCAGCACTGTGACGTCTTTCTCCTTCGATTTCCTGTTGATGGAGTTTGACTTTCTGTAGGTGGCGCTCCTTTCTTTGTCTGTTCAGCCAGGGTGGCTATCGCTGATCATGCTAACTACCCAGTTCTTCTTCTGTTGATTACAAACAAACCGCTGCTGCAGGAAATGTAAAACGCATCACTTCCTGTGCGCCAGCGTAGAACAGCAAGCTTTCATGAACTGGCGGAAGTTGATTTATATGAAAATGTCACAGATTATTACTTTAAGGTTTTCATAGCTTGAATGTTGTGATCAAGCCTGTTAGCCATGCTATATTCTAAATGTGAATTTTGTCTTCCTCCTGTCAGGGCGACAGGTCAAGATGGCGTATGTGAATTCTGTCGCCAAGCCCCCTCGTGATGTCCGCCGCCGACAGGAGAAGTTCGGCACCAGTAGTTTGTCCTCGGCCAGCTCTGCCTCCGCCGCAGCTCCCATCAAGTCAGTACCCTGCTGCCTGACCGTCACACTGGCGGAGGCTTCTCAGACTGGTTCATTCACAGGACTTAATCGTGTTGGCTTGTATTTAGTGATGAAGCTAAACTGTTGAGATAAACAAAGGATTCAAATATCTGTAGGGGAGGCATAGAGATAAGATACTTTTTGCTGAAATCTTAGTCTATCTAGTCTTTGGTCTACTAAATTTCATATATCACTATGATATACTATGTTAGAATGATGTAGGTGAAGAAAAATGCTCAAAATGAGATATCCACCGTTATGTCACCGTAAGTGACACCTACTGCTGTATAATTAAATTCAAACTCATTCTGGAAAAACATTTCGCCATTTTAGAGGATGTAATCTATACATTTAAAATATTGAGTAAGTTTGTGGGTATAAAGAGTTTCAAATTAAGTTTCTTTTTGAAGTAGCACGCTGATGGACCTGCCTCTTTCATTGACTTTCAGAATAAGACCGGCTATGGCATACAACTCTGGAGAAACCAGCCGCTCCTCCTCCTCCCAACAGAGCCCTCCTGAAAGCTCCTCCCGCCTCTCAGCGGCCAGCGGGGGAGGAGGGAGGAGGGGAGGAGTGGGAGGAGTGGGAGGAGTAGGAGGAGGAGGACACACTGCCCGGGACAAGCCACAGGTCAAAAGTAAGTTCTGACTGTGTGTGTGTATAGAAGTTTCTACAAAGCATGACGTAGAAAAAAAAATAGAATAGAAGGATTTTCTATTCCTTGATGACTAAATATTCTGTGTTCTTCTATGATAGAAAAATGCTTGATAAAGAAAAAAGAGCAAGGTACCGAGTTGTGATTTGATTTGTCTGTCTGTGTCACTTTCAGGTGTCTCATCAATCATGTTTCTTTTTTTGTTTTTCTCTTGTAGAAATTGCCCCCATGATGGCCAAAACTATCAAAGCTTTCAAGAACAGATTCTCCCGCCGATAGTGTGCGAGGAAATAAGACTGAATATGTTTTATGAATTTCAACAACTTGGAGGATCTATGTGTTTTTAATTTAAGTCCAGCAAATTATATTGGCGACCTATACATCCACCTAGGCAAACTTCAGTATATACACATCATGAACGTGACCCAACAAACATATCAGCCATGTCATACAGAAAACCCTGTTTGACGTCAGATGTCAACTTTTCATGAATGGCTGACTTTTTTTTTTTTTTTGTTTTGCTTTTTGCCAATGGTGGCGTCTATTTTTAGGATTTTACAAAGTATTTATAAGACATGTGGTCAGTGGATGTGACGAGGAGATCTCAATACCCCTCACCTAATCTGGCTTTTTAATCCCTTATCCAGACCTACACACTCAAACACTCTCTGTTACTTGTTCCTCGTTCCCCAGTCAAATTTTGTGAAACCTCTTTTATTTAAAACGTAAGGAATAGTCATTTGTTACTGTCCATTAGGACCAAATAATACACTACATTAGGAAAACCTTTGCACAGAATTAGGCTTTTTTTTTTTTTTTTTTTAATAGCATGCACAGTGCATGTCAGCCGAGGCATCAAGAGACCACCAAGACATCAACTGGATGGTTAATGAATTTTAACGAACAATGGGTTAGACTCATAAGCTTGTTTTATCCCTGTGCAATTTTAAAAGAACAATGGACAACACACACAGCGTAGGCTTATTTCGTCCCTGCTGTGCCTCCAAACCATGTTTTCCTACTGTTGAACATGTGCATCCCTACTTTTATCTTCTTCACTGTGACAAAAAACTTGAGTCAGAACTGAAGAGTCTGTGGGAAAAGGGGAAAAAACGAAACATAAATAATAAGGAAGAAGTAATAGGACCTTTGCAGCTTCAATGATGAGATGTATTTATTTTACACTTAACACTGGGACCTGGAACCCCAGAACTTGGGCCCCAAATGAAGTAGGTTAAAAAATGGTAATTTTATTAGATTTTAATAAATGTTATATGAACATTTTTAATAAAAATGACCTTTTGCCCTCATATGTGCAGAATCCTTTTTGTGTGGATGAAAATGGGTCTGTGTTTACGCTATGAATCATTGACTTCAAGTAGGTAAATTAGTGAACCAGTCTAGCAGTGATGTTTATGTACTGTAAACCAAAGGATAATCGAGTATGTGCCATCAATTGCAGCACATGATTTGCGACAGCAGTGGCATTTGGTGGCAAGAGATGCAAGCCAATCAGGAGGGACGTTTTCGTGTGTGTCGTTCGATTGGCTGGTTAACATTCTGGAGTTTTCCTTTTCGTGTTGTAGCGCAAAGTGGCCACAATGGGGCACAGGATTGTTTCCAGTTTTACAGAAAGGCACAATTGGCTTTTCAAAATAAGATTCATTGAAGGCGTTACAGTGGCAGTGTATTTGCCCATGTTTAAATGAGGAAGAACAAAGTGTGAGTCTGCATTTTAACATTTATTTTGCATTACTCGATTGCTCGACATTACTTGCAAACATTACATTCTTTGTAATGATTTGTAGTGACTCATTTGTGCCCATTAATGCATCCATTCTCTAACAAACGATCGAACAGTTTGTGTAATGTTTATGAACACGTTATTTTTATTTTGAAAATCTCGTACCGGAAGCTGCTTGCTTCACAACATGCACAAATTGCTGCGATGTGAAACTTGCTGATCTCACTTTTGAAACATCCAGGCGAGCGGTTGCTAGTAACACTTCTACCAGGCGTCCACGCTAACAGAAAGTACACTTTTCTCGACAATGTCCGGCCACGGTCACGGCCACGGCGGCGGGCACAGCCACGGCTGCGGGTGCGAAGGGGAGCACGAGCCCGCGGAGAGGGGCCTGGAGTACGGACTGTATCAGCGCATAGACACCGACAAACTGCAGTGCCTCAACGAGAGCAGGGACGGGGACGGGAAACTCGTTTTCAAACCGTGGGATCAACGAACAGACAGAGAAAAGGTAAAGCCAAGCCGCGTTGTGTCGTCTTATTTTTTCTTCTTCTACTTCAAAATTTGAGGCAGAGTAGACGCAACACCGGCGTATCACTGCGCAGCATAGATCAAAACAAAACTCCATGGGCACTTTAACTGTAGCTTAAATGTTGTGATACAAACCAGTTATGTGCAAAAAGACAAAATCGTTATTTCAGGTTCTTGTTTCGGCCGAGCAAAGTTTTCAAAGTAAATAAATAAACCCCATGTTTCTGCTAATTCATTATAGCACTCGTCTCTCATTTCTGTAACGTTATTTCCTGCACCATAACAAAACCTGCTGAACTGTCTCTGTGCTTCCACACCCACGTCACCTATCTGGACGTTTTCCAACTAAATATAGACCTCTCGCTAACCCACAATGGCCCAGTCTCTTTTTTTCCCCTCAGTCTTGAGTTATGGAATAATGCCTCCCTCTTTTCTCCTTGTGCCCCTTCAGATGTCAGTTTCATTTTCTCTTTGGACAGCGTCTGTTAGTGTGGCTCAAAGGCAGCAGCAAGCCAAAAGCACAAAGTGTGTGAATATAAACAAGTGTGTGCCTGTGCAGGCCTGTATGCCTTGTCTCTTTGAAGCTACTTGCATGAAGGACTTCATCTAAACCAGACGTTTCTTAGACGCTTTCACCCCAAAATCCACTTTTGAGTAACCTGGACCCAGTCCTGTCAAAATGTACAGGTGCTGGTATCACGTGAGGCCCATATCCCCAATCAGTGCTGGACATTCCCATCTCTCCCATAGAGAGCGGGCAGTGGCAGAAATGGGGGCAGAAACTGTGGCCCCAAAAACCAGTGACCCACTTGGGGTCCCGACCCACAGTTTATTTGGGTTGTAGGAGCTGATGATTCTGTGGTTATTCTTAAAGCATGTACACTGAGCTGTCTTTCTTCTCTTAGTTTGTTGAGAGTGACACAGATGAAGAGCTCCTGTTCAACATACCGTAAGTCCTAAGATGGCATCATCATCATCATCATCATCATCATCATTAACAACCTGTGCTGTGTATTCTTCTTAGACTTTTCTCTTTTCTGTGGCTGTTTGCTGGACTTACCTTTCCTCCTCTATGGCTGCTGCAAAAGGGCATAGGTTTCATTTCTACATTGGGGGAGACACACTTTGGATCAAACTGTGGGCGGTAAATCATACTGACATACTCTGGGATGCTGGTTTGAGAGAGAGAGAGGATTATTGGTCCAAGTGAAATACAGTAAAGCATCACTAAACTGATAATATGAAATATGAAACAGGGAAGTCAGGGATGTTTATTGTGGAAATACCTTTTTAAAAGGAGTTTCAAACAACTAGAGGCGTTTGTGCTTCTGACTAAAGCCGCTCACAAAATATGCTTTGGTAAAACTCAACAGAGCGAGTGAAACTAGAGTATCTGCGCTTGAGGCAAAAATCATTTGGGGTGACAATTCATCCGTCTCCTAATATGCCTGCCCTGTCTGTCACCCCAAATCTCTGCCATACTGTATACGGTGCTCCCTGAATACAATTTGCATATCCTGACATGTGACTAAATATTGACAATTTTGGCCGGTAAAAAACATATTCCTGGCAGGTAATGGTAGACAGGTAGCGGTAGACTAGAGAGATCAGATCTGCTGTATCTCTTGCATTGTCCCTTTGCCTGTTTGAGGTCCTTCTGTCCTTGTACCATGTATGTCAGTATGTACCATGTTAATACCTATGTCGTTGATATGTCTCTGCACCAGTAATACCAAAACAAATTCCTCTAATTGGAGAATAAATTCTGGTTCTAATTTCAGTTTTCTTGGACACACAACTCACATTGATCTCATGCTGATTTCTGCTGTCTTGTTCATCACCATCGTCGCTTCCTTCCCATGGCTTCCTCCTTTTTTTGTGTTGAACTTATTGCATCTCAAATCCAAGTTTTTTGGAGTATAACAAGGGAACTGTGTGTTGTCTCTCAGTTTTACCGGCAGTGTGAAGCTGAAAGGCATCATTATCTCTGGAGAAGATGACGAGTCCCACCCAGCCGAAATACGACTGTGAGTGTCTGTGTCACTGCTCCTTAGATCAGAGACTGGGGAGGTAATGGAGGGTAACCCTGCCTAAAATCAGTTTATATATGTAAATTACAAGTAACCCACCGTTTTTAAGCTGGTCTAAATCCTTTTTTAATATTAATTCATTGTGTATGTGATAGTAAGTGCTATCAGACGGATCTAAGTTGCTTTAAAAGTCGGATGTTTTCAGCAAAATACATTTTTTGTTTATGAACTCATAGTTTACCCACTCAGGAAGATATAAAGCCACAACATCAGTCTTGTTTTGGTCCTATAAATAGTGCTCGTATCCCTAATGTTTTATAATGAATTTTCTTTTCATTTATCAGAGTTGTTGTTGTTGTTGTTGTTGTTTCATTCTAGCTATAAAAACATCCCCCAAATGTCCTTTGACGACACCGGGAGAGAACCTGAGCAGGCCTTCCGACTCAACCGAGACCCCCTGGCGGAGCTGGAGTACCCAACCAAGTGAGCGCAGAAGCAAAGAGATGCAGTCTCGCGTCACTTCTCTCTGGCTACAGTAACACTGGTCATGTCACTG
Organism: Hoplostethus mediterraneus; assembly: GCA_034670385.1. Classification (NCBI taxonomy): domain Eukaryota; kingdom Metazoa; phylum Chordata; class Actinopteri; order Trachichthyiformes; family Trachichthyidae; genus Hoplostethus; species Hoplostethus mediterraneus. The sequence goes on from JAXDDW010000009.1 coordinate 4,182,920, forward strand.
TGATCCAATTACGACCAGGGTGCATTAAAGCTATGATATACAACTTATTGCCTTGAGGCAGGAAGTGTATTGTAAGTCCCGGCCTGCCTTCTCCTCCCCCCAACACTTGTCACTCATCTTGATGAACTGTCTGCTTTGAGCTAGCATGTGCAGAGCCACCACGGGCGTTCAAGAGGCAGACAGACGATGCAGGCAATCTGCAATTTAGACAAAACCGAGTAAAGCCGATGTTCAACATGCTTTTGAACGGGTGTTGTCTGCCGCACGTTTAGCTTCGCTGTTCTTTCATTTCTAACTGCTTTTCGCCGTTGTTGTTCTCTGTCATCATTGAAAAGCCAATTTCAGTCTAACAGGATTTAGACACGAACACACAGGGGCGCAGACAGACACAGACTGATAATGTGTAATATATCCTATTTAATTTTTGTTTAATGTCAAAAAAGTTGCCTATTGTCGCTTTAAGCAACTCTAGTCTGAATACCGTGCAGCCACTCTGCACATAGGCGCCATGTAAAAAAGTAATGCAGACTCTTATTTAGATAAATACATGGGAGTATTTTCAGGCCTGGATGAACAGTAATATGATGTGATAATATCCACACTTAATGATCTTGTCTCAAAAAAAACATTCGTCTACCTCCTAAAATATCACCGTTTTATTCCGATATCCAGGATTGCTCGATTCTCCAATGTGAATCACCTTTCCATCCATGTGTCAAAGAGCTTTGGTGCAGAGAGCACGCGGATCTACTACATCGGGCTCAGGGGAGAGTACACACAGGTGAGTTTGTTTAATCAAAGGCAGTGTGATGTGTATATATTTACACAGGTTCCCGATATGCTCCTAATCTATGTATTATGATTCAGATCCACTCAGTTTATTTGCCACTTTAGATATTGTGTTATGAGCGTCGTTGCATTAAGCTAAATTGTGTTGTAGTTCATCCAACTTGTTCCTGCGAATCACCTTTAAAACTGATATCTGATATTTGGCTTCGTGAGGAGCTGTTGCTGCTATCTGAAGCCCTTGTGAGTCATGCGTATGTCCATGTATTTTGTGGGTGCATGACACATGAGTTGTTATACTTCATTGTGGGTTTTGTCAGTACATGTACTACAGCTGACTCATCAAACTACTTGTTTTAACTTGGCAGCCGGCTAGCAACGGCGGCTGCCTGTCGTCAAAGTTTTGCATCAGTTAACTGTTGAGCGAATTAGTTGCACTGGTGTGTTTCCCTCTTTAACCTTGCCTTAAGGTTTTATTCCTTCCACACCATTTACAACAATGGTTCACCCCCTACAAGAAGGCCTCAACCATTTTGTCCTGCCTGTCCCTCCTAGGCTCACCGACATGAAGTGACCATCTGTAACTACGAAGCGGCAGCAAACCCTGCGGATCACAAAGTGGAAAGCATCATCCCACAAACTAACTTCATTTCCTGAAAGATGTGGAGAGTGAGGAGGAGAGGTTTGATGGCATCTGCTGATTGTCACTGACACAGGGCAAGAAAGTCAATGTGTTCAATGCTGCGTCTTGGTAGGGCTTGCATATTGGCAGGTAGACTCACCGTGGTCGGTCGAGTTTGACTGGCACTTCAATCTGAAGACCAGAGGGGTTCAGATCTTCCTGGAGGAGAAAAGCTCTCTGTTTGTATGGCAATAAAGAGTGAAGGCTTGAAAGATGCCGGCAAAGTCTCAATAAATGCATGAAACATTTCACATTCTGATAGTCATATATACTGACTGACTAGTTTCTAATTCTGAATATCCACCATATCACAGTGAAAACTCTCTTCTGCAGCACAAAGGTGCACTGCTTATCAATGACAGTGAAATAAAAGGTTTATAAGCGTTTGGTAGATTGTGAAGACAGGTGCAGTTTGTAAGTCGCTCTGGTTGAGAACATCAGCTGAATGCTTAAACGTAAAAATGTATCTGTGCATCTACTATTCAACCTCCTTGTTGAATAGTAGAAACTCACCCAGACTGTATCTGGATACTTTCTGCCACCTAGTGGTTTATGTGTCACCAACATCCTGTCTGAACACAAACTGGGATGGGCTCCCCTAGTCCAAAGCACTCTATTTGCTTTACCTTATTTTATCTCCCATAGTTAGATGAATTGTGAATATCTTGAGGGAGCATTGACTGAGTCTAGCTCTTCGATTTGGTCTCCCCTGAGGGAGAGGCAAATCTACTTGACAGAGAGATTAGTTAAGAAGAGAAATGGAGCATTATAAACTATTGTGACCCAGGCTTGGACCAAGTCCAAAGTCCCCTGCAGTGGAGGTCCATTCCCTCCACTTTCCTCGACAGCAGACCTGAACAGGCTGAGCTGTGGCTATGTTGACGTTTTACAGCAAACATGTCAGATTCACTTTAAACTATTTAACCAAAGCTTCCTGCTATGGCTGAGTTAAAAGCATAACCTCTCCACCTTCCTTTTTTTTTTTTTTTACCAAGGTTTATGTGATTCATGATTTCATTGCATTATTAATGTGCTGTGTCCGTGTGGTCTCTAGCAGCCTGAGTGCATTTACTGGCATGTGTAAACTTAGTCTGGAATATGTTGCAGGTAGGAATTTATTATAAGCATTGTGTAAGCTCTTTCCAGCAATGTTGATTTAGTTCAATAATAAAGAGAAATGGAAGATTAAATTGCTCTGCACTTACATGACATGTTTTAGGTGATTATATATGTAAAATGTTCTGTGGTTTATGGTTTTATAGTTAGAACCTAACCTACGTTTCTCTTGGATGACCAAAGCTGACACCCAAGTTTTGGGTGTGTTACATGTCAATCATTATATGTGTCACTAAAGCATTTTTGTCGTGTGTCCATAACAACCCAGTGACCAGAGTACAATAAGATGACAGCAAACTATCAATACAGTACATTTTGGTGTGAGGTACGGTTTGTTTCTTTTTTTTAAATGAACGCTAGTACAAAAAAAAGGAATTGTAATAATCAATAACAATGTTTATGGAACATGATGTTCTGGAAATGAAATTACAATAAAGAAAAAAAAAAAACAGGTCAGAAAATATAATCCCAGATCAAAGCGGTGTGATAAAGGGTGTGGCTCTGCGGTGACATCACTGCGCCTAGTCCCCGCCCCCTGCCTGTGTGCGGCCAGTAGCGGAAGTTCCGTTGTGAACTGGGACAGCAAGCGGTGAGTGTATGAATTTGTAATAAAGGGCCGCGGGTAAAATTTCACTTTATCCCGGTCGAACCGAACCCGCGTTTGAGCGTTCGCGTGCCAAATAGGCTCAGCTTGGCGCGGAGAGACGATTCCCACCGTATAGTTTGAATTTGAACAGTAAAATTTAAACTATAAGGCAACCGGGCAGCGGGGGAGGCAAAAAAGACAATACAGATTGTGTGTGCGGTTAGCTAGCACTACTCCTAGCCCCGGTCGCGGTGCGGATGTGTGTGGTCAGATAAAACGGGGATTAAGCCAGGTGGTTATGTGGATGTAGTCCGATGGTAGTCAATCCACTTTACGAGGCAGTAAAGGCTTTACTCTTATCCGTCCTCGCTTGAATGCCATCAGTGGCGATGAAGGGTCGCATAGCGGTAACCATTCAGTTGGCGAGCTAAGCTGCTTCTCTAACCATTGTCTCTTCGTCCCCCACCCCCTTCCCCTGCTTTGGTTAGTGACATCGTTTATTTTATTTGGCAACACGCTTAAAGGTCGTTAGCTTTTTAAGCCAATGTCTTTACACACTCACGGTTCGCTCCGGTGGCGAGGCTGTTTGACTGCAGCTGATCTCTGCACTAGCCAAGCGAGCTATCCACCATAATCGGCAGCAGGGTTAGCTGGTAGTTTATATGGTGTGTGTGTGTGTGTGTGTGTGTGTGTGTGAGTGAAGGGGGTGCCTGTCACTCAGTGCCGCATACTATCCCGTCGTTTGCTTGCCATCAATAACGCTGCAACAGAAATATGTCTATATTTGTACTCATCCATTTGACGTCAAAACAGCCAGCACCACCCGCAGTCTCTTCTGACCGTTGGGCTTAATTGGGCTCGTGTAGGACGGTGACTCGTGATGTTCTTTAACGTCGGCGGGGTTTTTTTTTCCTCCTCGTTTGTTGTTGACCCACGACGTTTGAAGGCCGGTAGGTGGACGTGTAGTTGGTACGTTTCCAGCCCCTGTTACTATTTGCCATTGCTGGTAAAAAGGATGGTGGGAAAATGAACGCAGGAGAACCATAACTATGTGAGCTGTGCTGGTCAGCGTGGCCTGTTGCTGCATTGACTCAGTAGGTTAAAGAGGGCACTGGCGGAAGTGGTGGCTGCAGTGATGGTTTAGGTGATGGCATTTAATCACACATTGTATTACACCTATGTTGGAACAAAACCTTTCTTAGTTAGATTTTTTTTTTTTAAAGATTCAAGCAAAGGAAGGGGGCTAGATGTGTGTGTACAGACTGTGCCCTGCTTTTACTTTGAAACCGCTTTTACTTTTGAAGCACTGGACTGCTAAAAGTGTTGTAGTGAGCCATTGAGGAACGCTGCCTGTTCCCTTTGGCTCATGGGTCAGTGTGAAGCTTAAGGGAGATAAGTGGAGTGAATAGTAGAAAACCGCACCACCAATTTTACAAGTGCATTAACCGCCATTGCTTATTGTACCACTTGTTTTTCTATTGTTGTGAGCTGCTGTAACGTGAATTTCCCCACGGCGGGATTAATAAAGTCTCTCTTATCTTATCTTATCTTATCTTGTATTATTGTAGTATTACCCTCCTGGTCTTAGAGTTCAGGCTGCTTGTTGTGCTGGCTGGGTTAGTGGTTAGACTCAGCGGTGTCTCTGTTTAACTCTCTGCAGCGTGTCACCTATTCCCCTGATTTGTATTTCTGTCTTTCTTCTTCTTCCGACTTTACTCATGCTCTCTCTCTCTGTCTGCTTTCGGTCACACTATCCCAATCTCTCTTGCTCTTCGTTCTCCATCTAGGCCAAATGTGATGACAATGAAAGCACAAGTAATTTTGAGCATATTAATCAAATCTGAGTTACATTTTGTATACGCCGTTTGCGTTCTCAGACAAAATCAGAACATGGTCATCAGATATCTTTTTAAATGCCCATTAACCCATGGAAAACATTTAATAGTTTCCTTTTGATATTGTTTGATGCCTTAATGTTCATACCTAAACTCTGTGGTACTGAAATGTGCCTAGCTCTACCCCCACCTCCTCTGTCTTCATTGACTCATCAAGGCTCAGGTTTCAGGGCAAGAAACTAACTTTTTTGTCCACCCAGTGGCTCCTACATCTCATAATTTACCAGCCGACTAGATCTCCAAGTTATTGTTAGTTACCTGTCATAGTGGCTGGTAGAGCAGACAAACCAGTCAGTCAAAATGTTGTAGCGTTTTGCTGGCGTCTGGTGTTAATTTCCAACATTGTCATAATGTTGGTGGAATTTTAACACTCATGGGCTGTAATCACCCTGAAGGTTTACACATTAACCCATCTTTCCCTTTTTGTTTCACTGACTTTCCCCCGTCTCCTCATCCCCTATTTACCAATCAGACCACACGTCGTCTGACCTACCTACCTACCCCGTCCCTCGCCCTGTCAACACAAATGAAAGGGCATTGGCGGGCAATGGCTTTTACTGCTAGTGTTTACTGTAAAACACCGACATGATCTCATGCTGTTATCAGTGGCTGACTCACTGTACACCGGACAGGCGGTCCGCAGCCAACAGGCAATTTACAGGCGTTGATTTGAACCGCCTGAACACAGCGGAGGGAGTACGTCTCATTTAGTTAATAAGTCTCAGGACTCGCTGACTGCAGAATCTGTCTCCCCCCCCCCCCTCCCCCGTTTCTCCCGTGGCTGCTCTCTTTTAGGTTCAGAAGCATTTCCGTTAAGTGTGGTATGTTCAGCTCTATTGTCCCGGTCTGCCCCAACAGAGGGCCATGGGGGGGGGGGGAGGCAGGGCCTGAATAGCTGTACTGATAACCAACCGGAGTTGTGACTGTCAGACAGACCCTTTCATTGTCGTCAATTATGTCAATAAGCGTTTCGGCCTAAAGTGCCGCTGCACAGCACGTGTCCCCGCATGCGTCATATTTTCAATAAGCTCTTGTTCCAGATTTGGATACATCACAGTGTTTTGGACGTTTGGCTCTCTGGAAAGGCTCCCGTTACTGTGGGCTTGGAGCAGGACTGCTGTTAGGGGTGTTTTCTCTGTGAACTCAACATCCTATTAACATTGTTCCCCTCTCTGTTTTTAGAGTTGATTCATTTCTGATTGTAGCTGAAGAGAAAATGAATTTTTAAACACAATTCATGTGTTGTGTTTTATTGCACAGTTCACTGACTGGGGTCACGAACACTTCTCTATAAAGAAGCCAAGTGTCTGTTGCTCCGTTAACAGCACTGCAGACTGACTTTGTAGATGATTTATATGAGGTTACATCCAGATGTAGAAACAGGTACGATCCAGACTGTGTGCTACTATCCTTGTAAAACTACACTAACGCAATGTCAACACGGTGGAAGTCACAAAAATTAATCGATATACATGGAGGTGATGAAAATGGATGCGAGTTGAAAAATAGAGTGATAAATTATAGTGATTTTAAAGTGATTTGATCAATCATCAGCTTTCAATTAAGCCCATTTGATTAAAACAGTCGTGATATGATGAAAACATGATTCATCGTTTGCCCCGTCTTATATTCATCATTCATCATTCACAACACAAAATTGCCATTTATCATTTAAGGAAAGTGGCCTCAAGGGTGGGAGTAACAAAAAATAATTGTGTGGGGGGGAAAATGATGAAAATGGTTACAAATTAATAATGGAAGTGATGAAATGTGTGTGAATTGAAAAATAGAGTGATAAATTGTTACTTTAAATGAATCAAATCACTTGATAATTTATCACTCTATTTTTCAATTCACATGCAGTTTCATCACCTCCATTTGTATCAATGAATTTTTGTTACTTCCACCCCTCATACCACAAGGTGTTTGATAACATGACAGATGAGGATCTCGACTAAACAGTCGAAGATCATAAGAATAGCAAATGTAAAGTCTGTGTTCGCTTGGTCGTCTCAATGTGTCTCCTTATATCTGCCGTGTTAATAGGCAGGTATGGAGGACTGACAAGTCTGGTAATGGATGGGAAATTAATCTGAAATGTTGGAAATGATTCAAAATGTGTGAAAAAAAACATGTTTTTGGTTCATGACACGTGGCGACATGTCTACGTAGTTTAAGAGTCTCTGCCATTTCATCTGATAAATAAAAAGTAGCTAGCTAACCTATTGCACTTTTATCTCAGCACTGGTTCTGCTCTTAGATGATGTTTAGGACGGAAATGCTCTTGCGAGTTCTGGTGACTAGTAGTTCTCCTGCCTACCTACTCACTTTGTCGCTTTCGTCCGCTAAATGACTGTAATGTAATGATATTTGTTTTTGTTAATCTTCAGCTATAGATTGATATGACAGAAATTAACACCAGCATAAAGAAAGAGGAAGACGGTAGTGATTTGAATTTGTCCTTCCTGTCTCCAGCACCCCTTCCAGTGTATGTGTGGCAACAACATGTCTGTGCCGCTGCTCGCCGAGGCTGTGACGGTGTCTGGGACGGAGAAGGAGACCGCAGCGGTGAGTAGGACCATATTGCATTACTACTTGTTCTTTTCTTTTTTCTTTTTTACTTTATTTCGCTGCCAGTCAACCACATCTATTCTGACTCAGTGGATGTTTCATGTGGGAATGGGGATTTTTACTTCCACTCCAGGGCTCTGACTATTCCCCCCCATCCTTTTTATAACAACCACAGCTTGGTCCTTGCATCTCAACCAATCCCCCTGTGTCCCGTTAGGGTACAAAGGTATTTTTTCTGCCCTAATTTCCACCTGACAACCGCTTCTACGCTGGTGCGACGTTATAGCTAAACATGGTGAAGAGGAAGTTCTGGCTGCACAAAACTAGACCAGACCATCCCAGAATCACTGTGCTATTGTGCTTGGTTTTAAAGGGACATTACAACCAAAATGCTGTCTCTTCCAGAGGTCCTTCACTTTGGCTGCTGTTGATTCCTCCTGCTAACATCATTTTAGAAGCAGGACCAGGCTTCCTCGTAGACGGAGACAGTTTCATTTATCTAGAGCACAGATTAGTTGGAATATCCCTTTAAGTGTCATTTAGCAGTATGCACGTGTAGCATTTACAATATAAAACCAGCCGGATTACCATTGCACCGCATTCAAAGTATTGAGCCAGTGCAGGGTTGGCTGTGGAGCAATGTATTGTACTGAAAATAAAAACAGAAAATTGCGATGAGATCTCTTCAAAAAAACAAAGAAAACAAATATTTCCAATGCAGTATAAATATAAGCCAAAATCCTGATCAATGTAAAATCAAACTGTGGAACAGAAATCAAAGTCAGATATCACAATGTAAAAATCTGCTCTTGGTTTTAAAACCCCAAAGCAACAACAGAAATAGGGTCACACTGTAAAGTGCTTGTGTGTGTGTTTTGAGGGGAGCAGGGAAAGGGTGGATTGAGTCTCCAGGGCCTTCCCCCAGAAAAGGAAAACTGGATTTAGATTTGCTCTCCTTCCAGGAAAAAAAATGAAATCTTCACCAAAAGCTGTGCATCTTGCTGGGCAGCTTGCCAGCAATTAATTCAGTCCATAGAAGAAAACCTGTCCTGAAGAATGACTAATACATCAATTATGAGCAACACATTTCCAGTATTAGCTCAACAAAATGTCCCATGTTACAAAAAATGAACGTTTTTCACAGGAAAACAAGATAAGCTGAAGTTTAAATACCAAATTCCAGCATGTGCTCCGCTGCAACAGGATGAACTGGCAACACACACCGTCAACTAAACGTGGTTTGATTGATTTAGTTGATTGAATTTGACTGAATATTAGTTCCCTCGCCCTGAAGGACTGTTGCGCCTGTAGCAGCAGGTATATGGTCGTGGATGCTTAGCTGGAGCTGAGTGGGGAAATTAAACACAGCTTTTGTTGAGCTCTGTCAAGTACAGTGTTGGGATTTGTTAAACATCAGGATCAAAGCTCACTGTCACTGGTTTCAGCTGTGAATCACACATTGTCTCTACAGGAAGATGGTGTTGTTTTCATCTGTGTGAAGGCGGCTGCATCTATGGTTTTCAGCCAGGAAGGATTGGATAGCCAGCTAAATTGTCATTCCCTTGTATGGTTTCTCTGTGGGGAGTAGCGTGCATAGAAATTGGCAGTGAGCGCTTGTCTTGGCAACAATAGTAGATTGGCACTGTGTACTACCTACCAGTAGTACACAGTGTACACTATGCTGATGCACTGTGATAAATTGGCGCAAAAGTCAAAGGTTGTTGTTGTTTTTTTTGGACACAGTTTTTCTTTCCATGGGAGATTTTTTTTTCCCCCTCATCCCAATCATTTCATGTTTTGGGTAAACTGATATACCGCTCCATCACTGGGAGGCCACAGGTTTCATCTGTGCTCCAAGTCTTGACTGCTCTTCTTGTCTGTGCTACAGGTGATCTTCCTTCATGGCTTGGGAGACTCAGGGTGAGTGATGTTTCTTATTTTCATCTATTTTTGTTATTCATGTAGGCTGCCTGTAGCTTGGGCCTCCCTTGAAAGGTTCCTGATGCTTTGTTTTCATGTGTCACATTATAATCTTTATTTTAACATTTATATAAGATATGGTGTTTGGATGCTTTTATCTCAAGTGCTTTACCCATGAACACTTTTAGCATGGGGTTTCCCCCCGTTGTTGATTTTACTTTCAGTTTGTTGCGAATTTTATATTTGCAAGTGAGGTAGCGCTTTCTAGGTGCTGATTGTAGTGAATGAAACAACTCCTGTTAACACTAAAGTGCTGCGGTAGTCTGTTGAGTATCAAATCTCTGCGTTGAACTCTACGAGAGACAAATCATTATTTTCTCTGTACTTCCCGTCAGGCATGGATGGGCGGACGCCATGACGGCGATCCGGCTGCCGCATGTGAAATACATCTGCCCCCACGCGTAAGTCTGTCCTCCGGCCGGCCTGTCTGTCTGTCTGTCTGTCTGTCTGTCTGTCTGTCTGTCTGTCTGTCTTTTTGTGATTTCTCTGTTCTTGGTCGTGACTGCTTCTAAGACGGCTACGTGTCAGCAGGGAGAGAAGCTAACTTTTCAATAAAAGCACCGATGATGATGATTGTTTACTAGCATAGTGGCAGGTCTCTCTCTCTCTCTCTCTCTCTCTCCCTCTCTCCCCCTCTCCCTCTGTCTGTTTTCATGATCTTCTTGCGTGTCTGCAGGCCCCGCATCCCCGTCACTCTCAACATGAAGATGTCGATGCCCTCGTGGTGAGTTGGTGCGATGAAAGGGAGCCGACTTCACGGCTCGACACTGGATGCTATTGTTGAAACTCACAAAAGGCTCACATACTCATTGACAATACTCTATTATGCATTAGTTTGCCTAAACATTTTGTTTGTGTGTGTTCGTGGTCGCAGGTTCGACCTCATGGGCCTGAGCCCCGACTCCCCAGAGGACGAAGCTGGAATCAAGAAGGCAGCAGAGAACAGTGAGTTCACTCTTTTTCTTTCATTCCCCCAAATGTTATTTCTATAATACTTGTGCTTTGAGAGAAAGAGCGAGGAAGGCCCCGAACACACTAGATGATTATTGGGTCGGAGGTGAGGCAGGCTGTGGCTCAGTGGTAGAGCAGGTTGTCCACTGATCACATGGTTGGCGGTTCGATCCCCGGCTCCTCCTGTCCACATGTCAAAGTGTCCTTGGGCAAGACACCGAACCCCAAATTGCTCCCAATGGTCAGGCTAGCACCTTGCATGGTAGCTCACTGCCATCGGTGTGTGAGTGTGAATGGGTGAATGAGAGGCATATATTGTAAAAGCGCTACATGAATGCAGCCATTTACCATTTAATGATAATAATGTGGGGATAATATTTTGGGACCTCCTTCCCTACAATTAATATAAGTTACCTTCTGTTACCTTCTTTCTGATGAAGCCAGCTCACCTCCAGCTCTACTGAAAAGTGTACAGCACACGTTGACCGGGTCTCTAGCCACAGCTTATCCAGTTTCTTGTTTTGTTTTGTTTATTCCAGAGCATCTGTATGCACTTCTCTGCACATCGTTAATGGTCATATTGATTTATGTTGGCTTTAGCAACTTCCTGCGTGATTACAGGTCCTCACGTCAGGGATGGTTCAGGAGTCTGCAGGATACTTGTGTAGTTGTGTTGTGTGTGTGTGTGAGCCCCCGTCGTTGCCCGATCCCAGGGTGTGATATTGACCCTGGAAATCTAGCTCTTCCAGTAAAGACGAGTCTGACTGATCACCAGTTTTTGTTCGATGGCTGCCTACTTCATCAACTTTTGCAGGCAGATTCTTCAATGCTGTCCAATCAATTCAAACACTGACACACAGCACATCAATGACTGTGTGAAGAAGTCTGTGGCAGGAGAAGGATCAGGAGCTCAAGTTAAGCCCTTGAACATTGAATACGCCAATAGTCAATACAGGATGTGCATATTTGATATGTGTATATACCCCGGACCAGCGTACACCACTTAGTCCTTGAATATACAATGGTTTTCAATCCAGACAGGATTCATTATGGGACGTGAACTTACACCAACAGTCCAAATTTAATATTTACATCACCACTATACATACAGTATGTACATACTCTGCACTTCACTGCTATTTGCACTTCTGGTTAGATGCCAAACTGCATTTTGTTGTCTCAGTACTTGTACTCTGCAATGACAATAAAGTTTAATCTAATCTAATCTAATCTAATCTAAAGATGAGTCTGGGAGACCAGCAAGGACACGTGTAGCTCTGTAATCAGATCATGAGAGTAGACCACACATGACTGCTGAGCCCGTCTAGGAGGAGGGACGCAGCGTAAACTTGGTACCCTTCTTCCCCCGGTCCAATATCACACATGTATTACTACCAAAGCAAAATCCAAAACATGAGCTTCAGTGTGAGTCCTGGCCAAAACAACAAATAAAAACAACTAATTGTTAGCCAGAAAACGTACTAGTCAATCTGAAAAGTAAAAAGGAACAATGGGTACAATCAACTAAAGCTACCTCCCTTACTAACAAAACAGGGACAAAGATGAGACCGCACAACAAAGGCAGCTCACCCTACCGATTCTCTATACCGGCATGCAAACTCTGCAGCCTATACAAAGGACGCCGGTTTGATTGAAAGGCTGCTCCGCTGTCTAAGCCACCGCACCCAGGACGTCAGCTGGAGTCCTTATATAGCTGGTGGTACGCCACTATCGACCAATCCGCAGCCGCTCCCGTGATCGATCTCAGCCAATCCTTGGGCAGCACCTGTAACGATGCGATGACACACACACACACACACACACACACATATCTCCAAGACCCTGGGTCGTAACACTGTTGTCTTGACTGTTGTCATTCATACATGGACCCACGTTTTGTTTTTCAGCATCTGCAGTGTTTGTGTGAAACTGTGATGTGCACCATGTGCACTTACTCTCCTGAGTAACACCCAGCGCTCTTTCTGTTCTCCAGTCAAGGCCATAATCGACCATGAGGCCAAGAACGGGATCCCTCCGAACCGTATTCTGCTCGGTGGCTTCTCTCAGGTTGGGATTTACTCCTCTACTAATTTGACATATTTCTTGGGAGTCATATTTGCAACACAAGATATTAAGCATTGTCAAATTGTGCAATTTTTTTTGTTTCACTTCCTTCCCAGGGTGGGGCCTTGTCCTTGTATACCGCTCTGACCTGCCAGCAGCAGTTGGCTGGTGTTGTGGCCCTCAGTTGCTGGCTACCACTTCACAAGAGTTTCCCACAGGTACAGTCAACTGTTTTACCGGGGACACGTTCGGTTCTTCTGCCTCCTCAAAAAATACCCGTAAAAGACCCTTTCAAAGCACGCAGACATTTAGACTCAGCGGGCCGTAACCAGGTCAGTCTGTAATTCAGTGGAAAAGGATATGTCACCATCTGTTGGTAAACGTACGGTATTGGCGCTAACTGGCTTCTCTCTCTGATAAAATACTGTGTTCAATATGTCTGTGTTGCATGCTCATAATCATAAGCTCCTGAGCTGCTTACTCAACACCAAGTGCATCTTGGAGTACTAGTTAATACAGTATGATGCAATACGTGAGCGTTAATCGTCCCCAATGAAACTCCAACTGTGCACATCATATACACCATTAAGCAGCGGGCAACATATAACACACTGCAGGTGAAAGTGTCCCAATTTGTTTTCCCTCAACATGTGACACAGATCTGATGTTTTCTAATCAGTGCGAGCAGCAAAAAGCGGAAATCTGATGTGGACCAAATGGACACGTGGTACAAAATCGGGTCCTGAGGCAGATTAGTTGGAATTCTTTTCATTATGACAATTTTCTCAGGTGAATGATTACCATAACAGATCTTACATCATTCACCACTGTCATGATTTCACAGCAGCATTGTTTGAACAAAAATGGATGTTATTGTTACTCTGCAAACATATCTTTTTGAAATTGCTGTCAGTTCGTATTGGTATTGGATGTGTGTTACGTCCTACAATAGAAATGAACATGAAAAAAAGAACAAGTGAATAGTGCTGGAAAAAAAGTTCCAGCTGTTTTCAGTTCCAGCTAAATTTTCAGTTCCAGCAATCTGGAACTGAGAGGAGAACTTCAGCCTACCAGAGAGATTGGGAGTGCCTCTGCTGTTTTGACTGGGTTGGGGAGCCGGTTCACAGAGTAGACGGTTATTCAAACAGTAACACATTTAGAATAACCATCACTTACTTTAGCCCAAACCCCCATCTCTCTTAAACACACCCTGTAAGTAACAACCTGGAATGGGCCGGCAACACCGAGGCCCCTGTACATGAAGGGCCAGAGCCGACTCTACTTCCTAAGGAGGCTCAGGTCCTTCAACGTGTGCAGTCGGTTGTGGCCGGTGTCGTCTTCGGTGTGTTGGGGCGCTAACACCAGGGCCGAGGATACCAACAGGCTGAACAAACCGAGCAGAAAGGCTGGCCCTGTTGTGGGCATGAACCTGGACATCCTGGATCACGGCCATCATGGAGAATGTCTCCCACCCCCTCCATGACATGACATGACATGACATGACATAGCCTGATCCCACCACGGTGCGACAGAGAGCGCTACAGGAAGTCTTTCCTGCCGGCCACCATCAGACTTCCTAACACCCCCCCTCCCCCTCTGCAGCTCAACTGAGGACCTCACCACTTATCACCGAGCACCCTGCACTTTCATTCCCTTTCACATTCATTCATTACCATTCTTTAACTTGTATCTATGTAAACATGCCATCTATGTCCCCTAGTACTGTAGTAGTAGTAGTAGTAGTAGTAGTAGTCCTTTTTTTTTTGTACATTCTGTTTCTTGTGATTCTGTTATGCTGCTGCAACCTCAGAATTTCCCCCCGGGGATCAATAAAGTATCTATCTGTCTAAGTCGGTGTTATCCCTGCCCCCCCCCAGGCGGCGAGCGCCAGTGAGAATAAGGACATGCCTATCCTGCAATGCCACGGGGTGCTGGACCCCATGATCCCTGTGCAGTTTGGGGCCATGACGGCGGAGAAACTCAAGACCATAGTCAACCCTCAGAAGATCACCTTCAGAATCTACCCAGAGCTCGTCCACAGCTCCTGTCCTCAGGTACCACAGGGATGTGTGTGTATGTGTAATCAAGATGTCCGTTTTTGATCATACTCTGTGATGTTGTGGGTTTGTGCATTGGGATTGTTTTGTGTGTATTTGTGTACTGTAAAACACACATCAGTCATCAGTTTGGTTTTTGCTATGTGATGTGTTTTATGTGCGTATTTATTTCTAAACAGTAATTGGATGTGTGTGTATGTGTGATTATTTTACTAGATATTTTAGTCTTGATCATTTGAGGAAGAAAATTATATCACTATGTCACTTTTTGCATCTTCATCAACATCTTGATTCTCCATGAAAGGATGTTTCAATGTTTCATTATTGCCGATATGCCAGTATTCTGCAAGTTCTGCTAAGATATACCGTATAATTATATACATTTAATTATTCAGGTGTAGGGGAAAAGAATAAAATCATATCCTTAAAACAACTTTTTTTAGTATGGGTAATATAATGTCCATTGACCTAGCTTGTACAATGTACCAACATGTTCTTTATTCTCTTGCAGGAGATGTTGGCTGTAAAGGAATTTATTGAGCAGCAGTTGCCCCGGATCTGACCTCACCTCACCCCCACTGTGACCCCAACCCCCCCCCCCCCCCCCCAATCCCCTCGACACTGACCTCTCACCCCTGACCTGCCATTCTCCCACAGGAAACAGCCATGAGCACCCCCTCTTCCACACACATCTCCAGAGTGACACATGCATGGATACACAAACACACACGGATAGAAACAGAACACGCTGCTCATACAGTCCAAACTGAAAACACCTTTTATCAAGCACACGTTGATTTGATGGTAACACACTCTCACAAGTCTCATCTGTCAGAGGGAGAAACATTGACTCAACAGTACATTCCCCTGGGATTTATTTGAACTCCTGTCTTTTAACCTCACGCTCCCTCCCCCATTCATCCCCGCCTCATTTGCGCCATTGCTCCCTTTCTCACCTGTCACATCACCCAGCACCTCCGCCGCCTCCCTTTTTCCCCCTCCCGTTGCTGTGTGTGTGTGTGTGTGTGTGTGTGTGTGTGTGTGTGTCAGTGAGTGAGTGAGTCGGGAACAATAGCAGCGAGTCAGTCAGTTAGCTAACTGCTGGGCCGATACTGTCTGTTGCCAATCACCCTCCAGTGTGAGAATGCATACACACAGAGTCCGGCGGGCGGTGGGGGAGGCTGAGGGGTGAGGCTCAGGTCCAGGCTCAGGTCCAGGTCCAGTGGTTTAAAGTGGCTGCAGAACATTGGCCTGATGTTCTGGTTCCATCTGAAGTGGCTGGTATCAAACACACTGCATGCCCAAACACCCCCCCCCTTCCCACCCCTCCCCCTTGAACGGTGCACTGCAGCCTCACCGGGTCTTGTACACCCAACCTATGGATGCTCGTATTTAAAGTGCAAACATCCGTGGGCCCTGCATCTCCTTTTTTTTTTGATTGTGTTAAAATGTCTTGCATTATACGAAGAAAAACCAATTGAAATAAAAGAAACTAATCAATGGATGTTTTTGCCACCATGTTCTGTTCTTTCTCTGCTTTAAAGCTTACTGCATGTTTTTTTGTCACAAGGGGTAGAGGGGAGGGGGGAGTTGGGGGCGCGTCTTGCCTTTTGATTTGCTCGGCCACAAAGCTCTATGCTCTGATTATGTCATACTGTATCTCACAAAATCTTTCAATTGTTTTTTTTTTAAATGTTATCCTTAAGATAACGTGTAGCCTTAACGGCGAATGACTTACCGGTATGATGTGTTATCCCACAGTATTTAATAATGTATCACTCCAGATGGTTGCAGACTGCACACAGTAACAGAGCACAGCATGACTCACTTCACTGTCCCGCCCGCCAACCGTCCCCCTCCAAACGTCTCGGCTAGGAACCTCTTCTCCATTCAGTCCCTATTCATTTGAGATGGTCTCGGAGAAAACTCACTTCTGCATTGTTCCACATGGTCTCCCGCCACACCAAAGCAGTTTGGAGTTTAAAATGAGCATGGGTCATTCACTCCCTCTGAGTATTTACTCTCTCCTCCTTCGGCAACTTAATGGAACCCAATACTAGAACATGAAAGGTCAGACTTAAAGTTAAATCCAGCACTATTCACTTGTTAAAAAAATGGCTATACACTGGGAGGGCTTTGGCAAGAAGCTGTTTCGACATTAACTAAAGGGTGATTAAAAAAATAATCTTGTTGTGAAAAGTTGTGACCCTTGGACGTAGGAATATAACTGAGGAGTCGTGTGTGCTTAAAAAATATATCAGGTGTTCTGCATTTTCCTTTTGTGAATATTTAGTTTTCTCCATGATTACTTCTTCTATATTGCTGTTCTGAAACCTAATTTAAAAAAAAAAAACAGTTGACAGGAGGAAACAGATCTGTTTTGATTGTTGTTTGCAGATCAATGAATGTCTCTTATCTCCTCGATTAAATCCTTTTATATTTCCCTATCATGCCGTTCTCTCTGATGCAACCCTCTTTCCCCGCTCCGCATTCTGTCTGTGCTTTTTACACCTGCGCTTCATATCTTTGCTTTGTTTCTCTTCATTTTGTTTCTATTTCTTTATTGCAGTCTTTCACCCCTTATGTTTTATTATTCCAACAATTCTCTGTGCGTGACAACGTCGGACAGTCTTGTGCGTGTTCTCCTGAGTTGAATGTTGTCATCGGTTAAAATATTTACATTTGTGTTCTCATTTTTTTGACTTTGTTTTGGTGTGTTTTGTCACTGTTGTCATCTCATCCTTTACATGTCTGTTTATAATGATGAGCTTCAAGAAAACATGTTGAGGTGAGGCTGTTAGTCTCTCCATTTATTTTATGTCCAAGACACCTGTATGCGGAATAAATGACGCAAATAACAGTTCATTTGAGTTGAGGCTCTTTAATTTCCCACAGCTGGATATAGATCAGGAGATGAGAAAACTGCTAAGTACAAGGCATAAAGCAAACGGCCACACACACATATACTGTATATATTTCAGTTCACCCACTAAATCTTGGTCGTAAATGAATAATACAAAATTCATATATCAAGTATCAGGTTGATCTAAGTGATATGGAAAGAGGGTATTTTAAGGGGAAAAGTAATGGTTTTCTGAAAATTAACTTATGGTTAATATTGTTTTCCTTATGAAGATCACGAGCTGACCTTTTTATTTGATATATACAGCCTATTTAAAAAGTAGGTATACATTTTTATATACATTAATCTAGAAGTATAATTTATAATATTGGTACATGCTTAAATGTTTAATATTATCTATTGAATTTTGAATTATTTTGTTAAAGAGACTAAAGCTAAAAATTACACTTTAGGCCTATATAGCATTGTTGTATATTTATTAATAATTATAATAATAATAAAAGCTGCATCCTACATTTACACCCAAAAGCCTATAAAGGCATATACAAAGACCATACGCTTATTTTACCACCATGTACATGAATTTCAATGTTAAATGTCCAAAAATATTTACATTGGCACAAAACGTTTTTTAAAACGTTTTTAACAATGGATGGGCAAAACGAGTTTAGATGTGTCCACCCTCCACTAGTGGTAAGGGAAAACTAGAAAATATTCAATCTTAATTGTGAGGCATTTTGTAGAATTTGTTTTAGAAAAGTGCTATATAAATCAGTGTACTGCTATGATAGTATTGGTAGCAGCATGGTAGTATGGTAGCAATGGCATCGTTTAAAACATGGAGTCACTCCCCATCCTGACGGACAGGCCAATGGAGGAGGAGGGTGGAGCCTTCTGTTGTTGTTACGAAGACAAATTCTCTTCCTCTCCGCCGGTCGCCATTTTAAGAGGAAGAACGACCTACATTCTACAGACGCCGGAGAAAGACGGTCGTTACACAGTCAAGTCTTTGCTGCGTTCGTATTTTATTTCGATTGTTCATCAATTTAAGACATCCTAAATGTCTCGGGATAGGTTTGGCCGAAATCGCGGTGGTGGGATGAATAATTTCCAGTCACGCAGGGGTGGCCCCGGCGGCCCGATGCGAGGTGGATTGATGGGAACCCCAAATTTCAGGACTCATCCTTTCCAGAACAGGGGAGGACATATGGGTAATAACTTGAACAAGCCACTTAACCAGGTACCACAGACGACTCCCCAAAAGCCACAGCAGCCTCAACCCACCGCAATCATCCCTCCGCCGACTCCAGGCCCGGCTCTCACTATGAAAGGCCCAATGCAACAGCAGCAGGAACAACAGGATCGAAAACCGCCGGTCCCTGTGCCCCAACCGAAGATCCAGTCTCCGCCACCGAAACCAAATATATCATCGCCTCCGCCGAACCAGGCAAACAAGAACCAGAACCAGAATCAGCAACAGAAACCACTAGTGGGAAATGTTAACGGGCAACAGCAGAAGCCGTTGCCCCAGCAAGGCCCGAAATCCGTGCCCCAACAAGGCCCGAAGCCAGGGCCCCCACTGAACAAACCCAAACCGCAGCAACACGACCAAAAGCCCAGAGATAACGCTCCAACCAGGACAGAGGAGTGCTATCCAAAGGTTTGTAGTGCTTTAACCTTGTTTATATTACGTGGACGCGTGTATGTTGTGTCGACATTCATTTTCTGTTAACGTTTTTCATGTTTACGACATTGCAATAAGCTAGCTGGCGTTAGCGCGCCGTTAGCCTGTTACAGGGACAAAGCAGGGTAGAGTTGAAGACCAGAAACACTCAAGATTTGTAGGTCATTGCAGCCCGGCCAGGCGGCGAATCACTGTAGGGCCACTGAATGTTTTACACTGCATGTTTTACAAAGTCGCCCCGCTACAGGGTTGGACGGGATTGATGTATAAAACGTGCGCACCCAGTACGAACCAGCAGTATCCGCCATCTTGTGTTAAAGCCAGGCACTCGTTTACCACCCGCACAGTACGGCTATTTTTTTGAATAACCAAAAAACAGCGTATGTTGATTCATAAGCAGTTTAATCCGATATATTAATACACGACGCGTGTGTAGTATGGGATATATATAGTAATATGTCGCCACATTCGTAACGTTAACTAAAATTAATGCTGGGTGTTTGCAGTTTGGTCCAGTTTTTGGGGATTCCTGTGGACCTAATTTCACTCTTCAGTGAGATGTTTAATGTTAAGTCGATCGACGTACCCTTTTTTTTAAATGTGTATATATATATATATATATATATATATATATTGATAACACTAAAACGGAAACTGGTATTGCTATGTCTTAGTCTCGAAGAAGATTCGTCATTTGAATCTCGAATTATTATTTGCAGGAACTGAAGGCGACGTTATCCTTGCTGCTGAAACCTGGCGAGAAGACCTACACTCAGCGGTGCCGTCTGTTCATTGGTAACCTGCCCAACGACATCTCGGATGATGAGTTCAAGAGGCTATTCGCAAAATATGGAGAACCCAGTGAGGTCTTCATCAACAAAGGCAAAGGCTTTGGTTTCATCCGATTGGTAAGTCATGTTAAATTCAAGCCATTGTTGTCATGATATCTAGTAGGATAGCTTGGGTTCTACTAGTATATGATTTGTTTGATTGTGAATTGTATGCAAACCGACAATAACATGGTGTGTACCACCAAAACACAGTTTATTGGTTCTGGAAAGTCTGATTCTGATTTTGTTATTGTTCTTTGTTACAGGAGTCCCGCGCACTAGCAGAGATCGCAAAGGCAGAATTGGACGATACACCAATGAAAGGGAGGCCGCTTCGCGTTCGTTTCGCCACACACTCTGCAGCTCTGTCTGTGAAGAACCTGTCACCATTTGTTTCCAACGAGCTCCTGGAAGAGGCTTTCTCACAGTTTGGAATGGTGGAGAGAGCAGTTGTCATTGTAGACGACCGCGGACGCTCCACGGGGAAGGGCATTGTCGAGTTTGCCTCAAAACCTGCTGCCAGAAAGGCCCTGGACCGATGCAACGAGGGAGTCTTTCTGCTCACAACGTAAGTGAAGTTGGCATACAGAAAACTGTTTTCATGTTGTGTACCATAACAGCTAAATCTAAATAATTATACTTTTGTATAATTATTACAATTGTAATTGTATAATCCTGTGTCTACCAACAACCTATAGACTAAGTCTTTGAATGATTTAACATAAAAGTGTGATTGGTAATGTTTTAAAACCATAATTTGCATTTTCTTTGTCTTCACAGGTCACCCCGGCCCGTTGTCGTCGAGCCTCTAGAGCAGTACGACGATGAGGACGGTCTTCCAGAGAAACTGGCACAGAAGAACCCCAGATATCAGAAGTAAGCATATCCATGCTCAGTACTCTTAATTGCTCACTATTTGGTGTGCTAAGGCTTTAATCAGTGCTTGCTTATTGGTTAAATGTGTCTTTCCTGTTGTGGGGAGGGGATTTTTCACTGACCTGGGGCAGAATAGTCTTTTGTTATTCAAACGGCCTGGGTCAAATCACTGGAAGACCAGCAGATGGTGTGATGTGGAGGGGAGGTGGGGGTTGCGTGGGCTATTGGTTTTGCAGCTGTTACAAATCAATTCACACTGTTCTCCATGGAGCAGCAGACGTTAACCGAATACCTGATTTTAAAAAAGCTGAATATTGGTATGACTATCTTCATGATGTTAAGACGTAATACTGGCCAAAAAATTCTCACAATGATGGCCAATTTACAGCTGTTACACCATGTGATCAGCCAATCACCAATCGATTCAAGTGATGCATTTACCCAGACTTTCTACCAACAATGGAACATCATGAAAAAGTGCACATTGAGCATAATTGGTAAAATTCCAATGTACACAATGCTATTCTGATGGCAAAGCCACTTAAATAACTCATTGGCCCATAAATTGCCAGGTGGAACATGTCTACGCCACGGACAACTTTTAATGGTATTTGGCCCTCGGCAGGTGAGGCACCTTGTAGATGTGGTGACATGGCTATAGGTGTTTCATTTTCAACATCCTGTCTATTTGGGCATACTGTAGCCGTGTAAAGCTCACTTGAATGGTACCCCGACGTCTCACATCCTCTGCGTTTTGTGTCTGTAGGGAACGAGAGGAGCCCCCCCGCTTTGCCCGTCCAGGTACTTTCGAATACGAGTACTCCAAGCGCTGGAAGTCTCTGGATGAAATGGAGAAGCAGCAGAGGCAGCAGGTGGAGAAGAACATGCGCGAGGCCCGCGAGAAGCTGGAGAGCGAGATGGAGGACGCTTACCATGAGCACCAGGCCAACCTGCTCCGACAAGGCAAGTGTGGCGCTGCAGATGTCAGATTGAAAAGGAAAAGTTATCCAGTTTTCAGTGCTAATGTTCTTCAGAAGTTATTTATGTGCTTGTGAGAAGATATATCCTACTGTTTCCATCACCAGGGATGATGCATGTTGTTGTACACAGGGGCATCCAACGTTCCAGTATTATAATTAAATTGTCATGTTTCCATGCAGATCTACTGAGGCGGCAGGAGGAGCTGCGACGCATGGAGGAGCTGCACAGTCAGGAGATGCAAAAGAGAAAAGAGATGCAGATCAGGTATTTTTATTTGAATTATTTGTCTTGTCCTTCTTTTGGAGAGAAATGCATTTTGATGTTTAACACAGATTTGTAGTTGAGTGAGTGTTTGAGCATTTTCTGTTCGTAAACAGACAGGAAGAAGAGCGCCGCAGGCGGGAGGAGGAGTTGCTTCGTAAGAGGGAGATGGAAGAGCAGATGCGCCGCCAGCGTGATGAGAACTACAGGATGGGAAACTTCATGGACAACGTGAGTTACATTGAAAGCTCTCGACTCTTCACTGTACCCATAAGTTCAGTTCTGGGCCCCCTTCTCTTCTCTCTCTATTTGCTTCCGCTTGGCTCCATACTTAGGAAGTATGGCATCTCGTTCCACTGTTATGCGGATGATTGTCAGATTTATGTGCCTCTTAAAAAGAATGACACAGACTCTTTTAAAATCTTACTTAAGTGTCTTGACGACATAAAGGCCTGGATGGCTCTGAACTTTTTAAACTTTAACGATAAAAAGACTGAAGTGATGGTTTTTGGTGGCACCACTGGGGACCCCCCCTGTTGATCTGGGTTTCCTGGCACAGGTGGTCAAACCCACCGTCACTAACCTGGGGTTTAAAGTGGACTCTGATCTTAAGCTCGACAACCAGATCAGGTCCGTTGTTAAATCAAGCTTTTTCCAGTTGAGGCAGCTGGCCAAAATAAAGCCAATCCTTCCAAGGCAACTTTTTGAGACAGTAATCCACGCCTTTGTTACTACTCGGCTGGACTACTGTAACGTACTCTATGTGGGGGTTAGTGCGTCCTCCATAGCCCGTCTTCAGAGGGTTCAAAATGCTGCTGCATGTCTTTTAACTGGCATACGTAAATATGAGCACATTTCCCCCATTCTAGCCTCACTCCACTGGCTGCCCATACATTCTAGAATCCATTTTAAAATTATTTTAATTGCTTTTAAATCCCTCAATGGCCTTGCCCCGCCCTACCTCTCTGAGCTTCTACACCCATATGCACCCACCCGTTCTCTCAGGTCAGCTGACCAGCTGCTCCTAAGCGTGCCAAAAACTAAGAGGAAGCTCAGAGGGGATCGTGCTTTCACAGTTGCAGCTCCAAAACTTTGGAACGATCTGCCTCTCCACATCAGACAGGCCTCTTCTCTGTCTGTTTTTAAATCCCTTCTTAAAACCCATCTTTTCTCCTTGGCCTTTAACACTATGTGAGACGTTGACTTTTATTTTATTTCATTTTTATTTATTTATTTTTGATTTTATTTTATTGTTTCTCTTATTGTGCGGCTGCTATTTATACTTATGCTTCTTTCTTTTTTTTATTGCAATTTCTTGTGAACCATTTATTTACTATGTCTTTATTTATCCTGTACAGCACTTTGGTCCACTGTGGTTGTTTTTAAAGTGCTTAACAAATAAAGTTGGATTGGATTGGATAACTTGAATCACCTCACACCAAAGTGGGTACTGGCTGGACAAAAGCACAAAACACAACATGTTGGTTTCTTTTATGTTACAGAGGGAAAGGGAAATGAGGATGAATCCTGGTGGAGCTATGGGCATGGCTGGTAAGTTATTCAGTTTATGGGGAATTTATTTATAATTTATTATTACTTACAGAACGCAGATTTTAAAACAAACAAAACAAAAAAACATTTCTAGCCAAGATTATTGGCACCCTTGCACTTTATTCAGATATCGTCAGACAAGTCTTCTGAAATAATTGGAGATTGAAATCTTTTGGTCTTTGCACATTCATCTATCCATTTACAATAGCACATTCAAAATTCTTCTCTGGTTTCCACATTTTAAAAGTGGCCACAACAATTCAGATGAATCTCGTTGGAGGAAAGACTGGTCAGTCCATACAGTATCTGCCTATCATGCAGGGGTGCCAGTAATGTTGGCCAGAACTGAATATTTGAATGCCGGTTTTAATGGATGTTTCAGTCTGCTTGCTTTTCTCTCACTTACACGCTTCATGACATTCTCAGGTTTGCTATTTTTGCAGTAGATCATTGCATTGTGTCACTGTTGTAACATTGTGTTTTACATTATGGTGCCTAAGATGTAATCCACAGTTTGTCTTTATTAAATTAAACATTAAATATGTCACATAACTAAATTCAAGCTCCTTTGACAACCATGGGCCCCTTATGGGCTTTTTCTGACATCTGTTCTTTCTCTGACATGTTTTTTTTCAAATGTGTGACATGTAGTCATGTTGTCCCTGTTAGACATGCCCTTTGGCACACCCAACCAGAAGTTCCCCATGGGCGGAATGGGCTTTGAGGGACAGCAGGGCATGGGAGGACCCTCTCCTGGAGGCATGATGCCCAACGAAATGGTAATGTATCCCACTTACGGGAAGATCAGTAGTTAGTACTAGTAGTTTGTGGTCGGCTTTCCTTCTTGTTGGAAAGAGTCCCGGCTGATTTTTGACCATGATGGCCAGCTGGCTATGTTTTTGGCTGGAGTGGAAGAGCTGTGACTATGAACGATTGGTGCTCCCAGCTGTCTTCAGATGGTTTGCTCCTTGTTGAGTCTGACAGATGTGCTGCCTGCCTGATAGGGTTTCTGTCAATGGCAAGCCAGGCCCCCTCAGTTCCCTTCAACTGAATCTTGCTGCTTTCTAGCTACTAAACCGTCAACCTGCACTAAATCATGGGTAGTTGCTCTCCAGGGTGCTATCTGAGAGCTGTAGACAGGTTTGCTCACTCTTATAAGACCCAGCGTTAATGTAATGGACCGCTATTGCAAGCCCTGTCTCCTGTGAGCTGGACAGGCACTTTTCTTGGCATGAGGAAGAATGGCACCCACGAGCATTTTTTCTTTTTCTTTTTTTAGTTTTGAAATATCAGTATCGAGCTGAAATAAACACCTTTCCATACTATGCCAACACCTTCATGCATCAGCTATCATGACATGGATACAAGTGGTATATGAAGAACCTGCGCATATTTTTTAGGGTGGCAATGTGAAATCATTTGCAAAGCTCCTCTGTGATGTGAACCAACTTCTGTGGCATGAAGTGGGAATTCTGTTCACCTCCCGCATTAGCAACCTGTATTGTTTCACAAGCTTCTTTTTGGACTTACATTTTTAGTGCAGGTTGACAGTTTCAGGGATTTCATCTTATACCTAAACACAATGTTTACAAATTGTAAAGCACAAGACTTAAACTGATTGGGGGCAGGCATAGCCTTGTGCCTGTTCCTGTTGAGGCCTATTTCATTGTATACTGGGCCTGAATGATTTTAACTTCATATGCATCCGGAGTTAAAGACGGTACGACGAGCCATGCTACTGATCTTTGCTTCATTGCCGTTTTAGAGTTGACAGTTAAGATGGCAAGATGTACCTCATGGGTCCAAAATGAAAATTATAAAATTATTTCCAGAGTAGTTTTCACCTTTTTGAGCAAATCTTGCACTCAAATACAAAAAACACAGCTTATTTTTATTGTACTGTGTTTTGTACTTGAGAAAAGTATGCTACACATTTTGTAGTTTTTGAAATATCAGCAGTGTTTACTTTTGACAATATTAAAGGAAAAATCCACCCTAAAACGCCAACAGCTATTAGCGATGTGCCTGGTATTCTGGGTCCTTTTTGTTTAGTGTATTTCTTTTATTCCCAAACGGAGACGTTGTGACGAATTTCCAATAATCATACGGGGAGAAAGAGACACTAATTTCTCCACAGATGGCGTAATTAGACCATGATGCAACGCAGTGATAAAAGGTATTGTGTTTTGAGTAAGGGGCACAGCGCGCGTTGTCTTGACTGGAAATGCTTGCTTGTCAACTCACTATCATAATTGCTCTTTCCACCTATACATATTACCAAATGCTTGATACACCAAGGAGAGTTCTCTGGGGGATTTTGAAAGGCAATATGGGTAATCTGTGGCAGAATTAGATGAAGCAGTACACCAAAAAGAAACTACAACACTTAATCACATAATAACTCCTGAATGCATTGAACATTAGATTGATCATGTCTAACAGTATAAGAGGATCTATGGGTGGATTTTTCCTTTATCTTGGCCCAATTCTACGGTCTTGGTTTGGATTCAAAGCACCTTTATTCCATGTCCTGGTTGAAGAGAGCTTTCACCTCCATGAGAATTGAAATTTTTTTTAGCCTGTAGGAACAAATCCTTTGACTTGATGTAGCCAATGCAACGGGTCTACAACCCATGAAGTTGCTAGTAGTGTCCAGCTTGACGCACTGTTAGGCCAATATTCACTCAGAAGAAGTAGACGGATGTTGGACGTTCCAGTTAAAGACATCCTTTTCATCGTCCTTTTCTATATTTCAAGTTTTTCAATTCCATTGAAACATAGCCAAACCTGTTGCCTAGTTGTGTTGTGAGTTGTAACCTGCCTCCCCCGGTTAGTTTGGGCTGATTAAGGGGTTCACTTGGACTTGTTTCACAAAACATGTCTGAATTTACAGACAGTGCACATAAACAAATTACTGTCATGTTGGAAAAGGTGTTGTTCTGAATGTCCTGTGTTGATAAAATTTGTTTTGCTAAATGCAAATATTTTACTGATGTGTTTGTGGCACAATCACAGTATTTCCATATTAAAAGGTATTTGACCTTTATTGAAAACTCAAATTCAGCAAAGACCCAGCATTATTTTCAGCATTTTATGAATGCAGTGCTGTAAAAGGTTATCTGACCAGTTGCTTGCCGACTTTTCAATCCTTAAATTCTTTTGAGAAAACCTTTTGTCAGAGGCTGGAATTAAATATTAAAATAATATATTTAAATTGTTAGTTTAATATTTTTAACCTTTTTACACATTTTGCAAGGACATGCCTTAATACTAATGTTTAACATAAAAAATAGGGATTTTATTTTGATGGATCTTTAATACCTGATCCACCCTGAAGATTTGGCACTTCACTCTGTTGCCATAGTACATGATGGTGAAGGGGTGAATCCGGCATTTACAAAATGCTGACGCCAGTAGTGGAAGAATGTAGACCAGTCTTTGGCATGCACTGGAGACCATGCTAGGGAGGCACTGACTAACGAAAGCATTACCCTTTCTTCCTTCTCCGTATGTAACCTGTGGCACCTGTGGACCTTCACGAACGGTACCTTCGGATGTGAATCCTGCTGGTTGTGTTTTTTAAATCTGCTCACAAACATAAAAAACACCTCTCTCATCATACCTTATACCCCCCTCTGCCCATGGACATGAACTGTGTGCTCACGCACTGACCCCATCCCACTCCTAATCCCCCCACCCCTCCAAAATGCCTCCCTGGCAAATTGATCCTTACAGCGCAACGAGCGCTTCCCCCAGGGCGGTCCCAGGGGAATGGGTCCCGGTAACCCAGGGTTTGGCAGGGTCCGTGAGGAGTTTGATGGGCCTGCCAAGAAACCCCGCTTTTAAAAGCTGCTCAGTGGCATTCTCCTAGCAGCACTATTTGTGTAGATTGTCCAAAACATGTTGACTCATATTTGTTGTATTTAAGTTTAAAGTGTTCCTGCATTTTAGCCTGAAGACTTAATCATTTTATGGCAAGTTCGATATTTTTTCCATTTTTATTTTGTATTTTGAGTAGTGTGGAAACATAGGTCACCCACCTGTGATCCATTAGTTCTATCTGACCCATGTATCATTTCTTTCTAGTTGTATCATGCTCTGTGAGTCGTCGTGAAGTGATAATTGTAACATTTTCTCACCTTTCTATCTATGGCTGTGTTTTGTGCCATAAGTTTGAACTTAAAGCATGTACTACAATAAAGACAAATTGGTTCTATTGGAAAAAAAACGTAACATTTACGTTTCTGCGTTTCTACCACAAGCAACCTATCCCTCTATTCCTACCAGAGGATTTTAAAAGAAATTGTACAAATGCCAATAGGCTGACTACATTAGATCTTTAGAATGATGTGGATATAATATTGTGCAATCCGATCTTTAAAAAGGAGTTGTTGAGGAATCTGACCTCTTATAAATCTCCCAAGCTTAGCTGCGTTCATACTGCATGCAATTATGCTCCGTTCCAAACTGTAGGCCATGTCCCTTTTTTTTTTTTTTGTGACTATTCACATCTATTTTAAAATAGTTGTAATGCGCGTGCAGATTTACAATACCAAAAATGTCACATCCACCGTTGTGCCTGCGCTACTTTGGTCAAGATGGCCAACATGGAAAGTGGCCAATGATTGCTCTTTATTTATTGGATTTTGACGTGTTTGCTTGCAAATCGGCAACAACTTTATTAGATGATCGAGGCAAGAAAGAACTTTCCCAGTTGTAAAGTTCTCCTGGCAGCGCCAGATAATGACAACCGTCTCAAGTTCATGGCAATGCTGGAAAAAAAACTGATTTTGAATGTTCAAATGCAAGTAGCATGCCAGAGATTCAGCTGTAGTACCACATGTCAATGTGGTCTGGATTGGATTTGAAAAAAAGTGACTTTCTGCTGTTAATGTTGGTTTGAAATAATCACATTTGTGTCACTTTTGAAGGGGGAAATTGGACTTGAGGCACATTCAGCTGCAGTATGAACGTAGGCTTACCGGCATGATCTGGGGCAAATTCCCAACCAGGTAGCGTAAGACCATTTGCTGGCAAAATAAATCTGCCACAGGCAGTGTGCGTCTGAGGCAGAGGCTGAATTTGACCTCTGCAAAGATGCCTGCAAAATAACGCATGTGTATATACATGGCATGATAACTTCGCCAGAAAAGTAGCCACAAGTGTTTATACCTGGGATCTACCAAAGCTGATGAACACTTTAAACACTCATCTTCAAAGCACCACTACGGTTGCAAGAAGCCTTTTTACAGGTGACATCTGACCGTGACACAAGATTAAGAGTGTTAAAGTGACCAATGCTATGCTTAGGCTCCTGCTTGCCCTTTATTATTATGCATTTACAACTTAACAATTGCACCTTGTAGCTTACATGAGACACCAATGTAACATTGGCGAACATTGAAGTCAGTGGTGGAATTGACTAGAAGAAAGGTGTTACCACCTTTTTAGAGGTAGCACTTCACCAATGCAACATTTATTGTACTGGAAATGTTACAGGAAGAACGCGATCCCTTCACAGTGGTCACTCAGTGGAGTTCCCTGGCTTTCTGATACCTGAACATGGTGAAGGGCTTTGAGATGACCCCTTTTGAATTTATGCCTTGTCTGCTGATGAGCCTCTCCTTTTGTATTTCTGTGGTATTCACTGCCAAAACATGCTGGATCTTCTTTAAAGGCACATGGAATGGAGCCCAGCCAGGTGGAGGGTTGGATCAACCTTAAAAGAAGTGGAAATCCAAGCTTGATTACTGACAAGTTGTTCTGTTAAAAAGGAGGTTTTCAAGTTCAAAGATTGGCTGGTGCTCTTGTCAAGGCAATGCACAGCCCAACACTGCCATATTTTGACAAGTGGCAATACAATGAAAATAGACGGTGAGGAAGTATAATTGTAATCAAATACAATGGTGATTTGCAATTTTTGAAGTCCTGAGCTTTATATATTTCGGGGTACATGCTGAAAGCATCTTGTGTACATTTTACAGTATAGCACAAATGTCAACGCCAGTCACAAGTCAGAGAAAATGGCTGTTGATTTTGACTAACTTTTTTTGACCTATGTCCTTGTAGTACTTAACAAGTGATGGGAATTTGCAAAGACTATTTGATTTCAAATCACAGGGCTATGATTTATCACTACACTGCAATTTATGATGAAATTAAATACTGTATTGCACCATTTAACTGCATACTGCCTTTAACAGCATCACTATTCCATTCCTCTTCTGTGGTGGATATGGAAAGTTTATACGCAGAGAGATGAAGCAAGCTCTGCTCGTACAGCACAACACTCCTCGGGCTTACTTTGACGGGTCGCACATGGATACCACCTGGCCCCAGTTTGACGCACTACTTTTGCAGACCAGTGCTAGAATATTGTATTTTTGATTTCAGATAAGCGCCTGGAGCTAACAAAGTATGCATCGAACAACATAACAATGTATTTTTCTTTGTTTTTTACCTTGCCCTAGTGCGCCCATAGAGGCTTTTGATTAATACGTGGGGAGGGGGGGTATTTTAGGGAAGGATACCTTTTTTTAAAAAATTTTTTATTTCTGAAATAATGGATGAGTAACTATAGAATTAAAATGCTGAATCCCGGGGTATGGAAAGATGTCAGGTTTTAGTATTTATGACCATGTTTGTCATTTAATCAGATTGCATCATCATTTATCATTGGGGGCACTTCTTCTCACTTTCTCAAGATGGACGAAAAGTGGCTTTTCAAATTCAAAAACCTTTGCAGCCACTTATGTAGTGCTCATTTATAAACAGTGAGACTGTCCAGTGGGTGTTTGTTTTTTTTGTTTTTTTTCTGGACATTTGGATGTTGAAGAGGATTGCCTAGCTAAAAAGCATCTCATGAAAGTGATTCGCTTTGTTACATTTCATCTGAAAAACCAGGCAAGACTGCCACTTTGGAGATAGTAACACAATTAAATATCTTTTTTTTAAAGTTTAAACCTAAAGGAAAAAGTGGCTATTGCAGCTAAGTCATTTTGAAATCCTCGATCTAGTGTTCTGTGTACAGTGAGGCTGTACAGTTTATGGATTTGGGTATTCTAGGGTTTTTGCCTGGCTAAAAAGCTTCCCATAGAAGAGAGTTCCCTCATCACATAGCCCCTGAAAACCCTGCAAAACACAGAGGACTACAAATTCTTGGATGGAGTTGGTAACACCTTTTGGATACCATGGAGTGTTCATCTCAAAACATGTAATGTTATGTCTGTGTGTTGGTGTTATGTACATTTTCTTTTTTAACAGGTTTGACCATCCTTAAAAGTTGGACTATGAGAAGGGAATTTCCAAACCAAGAAATTCAAAATCAGTGGTACCTAGAGGTTTAGTCACACAATTGTTCAATTGAAGTATTAAATAAGACTCTTGTTGATGTGGGTTTGTTGAATAGTGATCAATTTAGAAGACTGCATAGGGCCTACTAAATTTTACATTTTAAAATGTAGCATATGTCAACATTTTATCTCAATGAATCGTGATTGATAGTGGTTGCGTAGCTTGGTCTTATTGGAACGGTGGCGGTTAGGGACTTTTTTCTTAGCAAGAGGATTAAGTCGGCCCTGTGCCAAGCACAGAATGGGACTACAAAGGAACTACCTGCAGTGGCTAATAATAAGGATGTCCCTTATGGCCAACACATTTTGATGTAGTGTCAATGGTGTACAGATAAACAGAGCTATGACACTGATATTGCTGTAATTGCATCTGCAGAATCAAAAGATTATCTTTAATGTAGCCACATGCTATTTATTCAGTCCTTTCCCCCTACATTATTTAAACAATTCTTACTAGGCTAAACGCTATCATGAAATATGAGTTGGGAGGGGGAGACCAATACTTAGTTGTGCAGTCAACTTGAATTTAGTTATTCTCTTTTAGTAGACCTTAAAATTAATTCTGGCACTGAGCCAGTTTTCAATGCAGTGACTGATGTTCTTGGCAGTAGAAAGAAAATATGCAGCGACTTCCCTGGTATTATCTTACCTACCTCATCCCTTCAGCAACCTACCAGATGCAAGAGTCCCATGCACCTTACTGTTGAGGAAAGAATGGCATGTTGTGCATGTGTGTTTGTGCGAGTGTGTGTGTGTTACATGTCTTTGGGTACATGAGGGGTGCGGTAGCTGCTGTCAGCCAGCTTGTCACAGACAGGCTTCCCCAATCCACAGTAGAGGCTCTTCCCGGCATTTGGGTTACGTTGACGATGAGTAGTTCTGCAGAAGTCAGTGGACAGTAAAGCCTGGACTTGTTTGCACTGCAGCCAGAGGTATGCTTACACAGATCAGCTGAACAAGTAAGGTAAGTGTCCCATCCATGTTTACGATATAAGATTGCTCAGATTCCCCACAAGTTAACTCCTCTCTCTGTCTTTCTTTCTCTCACATACTGTCACCGCTCGAAGTGACACCTTAAGGGCTTCTGGCATCACACTTATGAAGAATGGAGTCACAGTGCAGATCTCTGTTCTTCTACCTCTTGTGTGTGGACTTGTGGCAAAACGTGTGCATTTTAGCTCGTACAGTGCGTGTGTGTGTGTGTGATTACAGTACTTGGGCTTCCGTGTATGAAAATAATAGCTTGGACGGCTGAGTCACTGGTTCACTGAGTTTTGTAGACAATGTTGCACCATCTGTTGTCAGTACTCTTTATTCTATCTCTGGGTGTAAAATGGCTCTAAAAGTGCTAAGACACCAATTGATTGTGGTGGGTTGGGATTTGCTTGCAGTTTACAAGTGACAAATAATGACATACCTTTTGGGTTTGTCTGGGTGGGATTGGGATGATACTGCGAACATTCACGGAAGTCTTTATGTCTTAAGTCAGCGATGCATAGTTACTGAAACGCATGCATCATGTAGTATGCCTGTATTTTGGTCCTAACAACACAATCTCTACAACCTTTGTAACTGGTGTATTGGTGTAGATGGGGTTTGGGTTGGCTCTGATTTTTCTCTTGCCTAATGCTTAGTTACTTCAACAACTTTCCCAAACGAAAACGGGTGCAACAGATCTCATGTCATTTATGTACATCAAATATTTTCCATCACTTTTAAAAATGCACATCATCTCAAAATAAATAAGTACACCAGGCTACAGGACAAACCCAAATCTCCAACTAAAAGTGAAGTGCAGTATATGTATTTTTCCAAATGAAATGACAATAATGATAATAGAAACAGAAGAATATAACATGGCACCTTTTTATTGTCAACATATTTATAGGCCTAATGCACTCACTTGAACATTAACCCTCTAAACCCCATAGCGCCGGTTCTATATTTCACTGTAGTGCCCAAGATATATATATATACACACTTCAAGTTGTCATCAACTAACCGGAAAATGTTGGTTGTGATGTTGACAGGTTCATTTTTCTTATACCCGTAGTCCTAAAAATGGCTGGACCGCCTAAGCACCCCGCTATTACAACCTTATGGGAGCTGTCAGAGTGTGCTGTGAAACATCCTGACACACCATGTATCGTGGAAAGTGTCTGACGTATTTTGATTGAAATTGCTTGTTGTCGTTTGATAAAACATGCCTCAAATCAGCGTCACTACATAGCGGGACCTACCGAGTCATTACACTGCCGGGGAGGGACACTGGTTCCTGGGAGGGAGTGCATCGAAGAGTCCGTCGGGAGAACTGACTGGGTTACGCCGAGTTTTCTCCTTATAAGTTTGATGAGTGTTGTCGTCTGATCTTATTAGACTTCTTTATGGGTCTGTGTGAAGTATGGGGTGTTTTCTCTTGTACTTTGAAAAGCACACCGTTGGCTATGACAAAAGGGACGTTTTGTTGTCATATTGTCCAAGTTGACACTGAAGGAAGGGTTACTGTCTGTGCTGCTGTGTGCGCAACATAAACCATGGTGCGTGTAAATTTGACCGGCACAGAATATATCTATATCTGAGACTGATCTTCCGGTCATGGCCAATCAAGCTGAATCGGCCGATCTGGTCACCGGGCCGATGGATCGGTGCGTCTCTACTGAAGACAATTGCCTCGAGTTTCTAGGGCTGTCAACTTGGAGGTTGTTTGATATCTTTGATCACCTTAAGCATCCAGTCGCTTCCTTTTTAGGGAGGCCTAAATCAGTGGTTCTTAATCCTGCAATCCTGTCTTAATCAATGCAATTAACTACCGGGTAGGATAGAAAAGTGACATGGCTGTGGTACCGGAGGACCAGGATTGAGAACCGCTAGCTTAGATGTTAGTATTTCATCAATGGATCATTCACCACAGCAAAGGCTTGTATGGGGGGAAAACATGACTGTACTTACACGGTTCCATTTAAGATGGCACAGAATGTAGGATTTTATCAACTTGAACAATACTACCCCCCCACCCCCACAAATCAGTGTTTCAGTTTGAGTGTGTGTACACACAAACAGGAAATTGCTAAGAATGGTTTATTTAGCGACAGGCATTTCCAGTTTTGTATTTTTTTTTTTTTTATGGAGTCCAGCACCTCTAGAGGGTTGATTACAATTTAGTAGGCATTGATAACAGTTTAATTTGGGTGGGACGGATGGTGCCGGGGCATAAAGCCCCACTTTCCTACTAGACATAACAGCCGATGACCCCAACTACCATTTTCAAACAGAAAATGACATCTAAGTGATGGTTGGTTGCCTGACATATTTACAAGACACAGCAAAACTGTATCGATGTGGTGTTAATTTCCTACCCTGTTTGGCAGTCAGTGGTTTGTGGAGTAAAGGTGAAATAGCCTACATGTAGTTTCTTCTCTACAATATGTAGGAATGGTCAACTCGCTGTATGTTCAGCCATGGGTCAAAAAGACTTTTCTGCAGTCACCAGCAGTTAAACGATTAGCTTGGTTTCTCTTTTTCTCTCCTTTAGTGTTTTGCTCATATTTTGTCATTCTACTTGTCACTTATACAATATACACAATATCCTTGTCATGCCAGTGACCAGCCACTCCTTAGTTCATCAGGACTGTGCCAAATCCCTTTGTTGCTTGTACATAGGAACTGTCTTGTAGTCGTACAGAACAGTACCATCTGGAGTATGTAACGCTCAACGGCTCTGTTGGACCGAAAGTGTGTAAGGGCAACCTACAGTATATCCAAGCAATGCAATGAATCCAGCCCTAGAGGCTGTCAAGATGTGTCTGTCTGCACTGTGATCCATTCCTGTTTAAGTCCTAAGTTCTGATTGGCCAAACTGCTTCTCCATTTCCTGACTCTGTGTGATGCCAGAACTACCCTCTTGGCCTCCTACGGCCTCGTCTGGGAGGGCAGTGCCCAAGGTCTCCACGACTGACACTGCAGAATGAGATGAGTCTACTACTGTACAAGGTTACTGTTAAGGTGCAACTCCCAGCTCTGGGGGTTTGCAGTAACATCCCTGATGTGTCACGTACGGCCTCAAGCTTACCTCGCTCTGTAACAGAATTTCCTTCCCTAGAGGTTCGCCAGAGATTTGAATGTCGCGGTTGTCATGCATTTGTCTTGTCCCATCTGCAGCTTCAGAACAGCAAATGCACCTCAGAACGCTTCTCACATGAAGACAACACTGTATCTGAGCATCGTCACACTATTCATACCACACATTTATTCTTCTCCTTTACATTGAAGTCCACTAACAGTTGCTTACATACATTTAATGCATGTCCATAACATAGTCTTACAGCCTGAAAAGATGTCTTTTTTTTTTTTCTTTCTCCTATTAATCACCACATGATCTCTGCCAGTGTACGTACACACACACACACACACACACACACACACACACACACACATACACAGCTACAACATCTCAGGATAACAAACTCATATTAGTAAAGGTATAGAACTGCTGACCAGTTCACTGCTGGGTTCTCATTGTCTCTCTCTTACTACAGGAGCCTCGACCAATAGAGGGAGGCTGAGAACCCACTTCCAGTTTAACCGTGGTAAGATCCTTCACAATACCTGGGCCTCGTTCCAGAAATATGTAGTTAAAATGTATAAACAGCTCATTTTTTAAAATGCCCTATCATTGTTTTTTCATTGTTTTATGTGTGTGCAAATGGGAGATTATTTGGTTTAATTTGCGATTAATTAAACCAAATAATGGCACTCTAATTTGAATTTTTGCCTTTTTTTTTTTTTTTTATAACATTTTGAAATGCCACAAGGAAGTTTCGTATCCAACTTTTATCCCAAAAAAAAACACATGTTGCTTTTGATTTTGTTTGTTTTTGTTTTTAATTTTTGAGATGAGATTATCTAATTTTGGAATTAAACTCTTCATACAGAAAATACACACGTTCACACATCTGATACTCTTGGCAGCAGAGAGTTTAGGATAGAATCCAGTTGATTAACAGCTCATTATTTTCTGTTCTTCCTTTTGTAGGTAAAATGAAGACTGATGTCTGATATAAAGCCAGAGCTGCTGGAGCCCCAGGGAGCGCACTGTGGTGATGCCAGGATGACCTGCATGGTAGTCTCTCTGCAGCTTATCAACCAGATATGGGTGTGAACGTGTCTGTGTGTCATAGCAGTCTAATCGCACTCGAGATATAAAGCACAACAAATATCTGTACTACATAGGTAGGTACTAATGCAGTACCTATGTGGTATTCGATTAAGACCACTTAGATGGCATGATCCTAACAGAAGTATTCCCCTTATAATATGCCAAATACATTTTTCCCAAGGAAAGATTAATAATTTTTTTTTTCTAATTTCCAATCATTTCCTGGGTTTTTTTTTGTTTTTTCCCCTGACTTTTGTTTTTGTGTTTGACAGAGTGGAAGGTGCCAATGCAGTACCAGGACTGTCCAGCAGAGGACAAGTTGCCAGTGGTCCAGTGGATGGATTGTTCTTCTTGCTCTTAAATTTCAAAATAAATGGTTTAAACTTGAGTTTTGTGGTGTTTTGATTTCTTACAAACTTGGTGCTGATGACCCGTTGATATAGTTCATGGGATCATGGGAAGGCCAGGAAGTTCACCTTGTGTTAATATCAAATTTGAAGTATAATACACTTTCTATTTGCAAAGTGAAATCCAATTGAACAAAGCAGGCTTGTCAGAAGGGGCTGTACAGAGCAACAAATAGGCAGATTGAAAAACTAGAACAGACATTTTAAGACATTGGCCCTCATTGACACATTGCATTTTACATGCATTAATTCATTCTTATTTGAAAGCATCAACTCCCCACTGAGCAGTTGATTAACTCTCACCGCCGTGGCTGGCCTGCTTACGTGCCACTGCCCCGGGTCGGAAGCTCCCAGAGGA
The DNA here is from genome assembly GCA_034670385.1 of Hoplostethus mediterraneus. Taxonomy (NCBI): domain Eukaryota; kingdom Metazoa; phylum Chordata; class Actinopteri; order Trachichthyiformes; family Trachichthyidae; genus Hoplostethus; species Hoplostethus mediterraneus. Next base: position 4,219,926 of record JAXDDW010000009.1, read on the forward strand.
CAGTCGAGTTACAATTAAGGGTAAAGGTGCAATGTTTCCGCTGCCGGATCACACCTGTATCCTGGGGGTTGGCTGTCAACCTGGAGGAGGGCCAGCCCAGAGACTGCAAGACGATACGGAGGAGCTGGAAGGCACGAGCCACCCGAGGGATTGAATGTGGCCCGGTTTTGTTTTGTCTGACCCGTGTTGCACCCTGGCACTGCCACTCTCCCTCTGTTGGCAGTCAAACATGATTGGAGCCTTTTGTTCCAGAGATGTTTTAATCACCAGTATTGAGAGGACTTGATTGTATTGCATAAATTACATTACATTTTGTAGACTGAGAATGAATGTTTATAAAAACGATTCAACATTGTGAAGGGTTCGACAGCATACTGCTCCTAAAACATCAGCCACAATGGTGACTGCGCTGTATTCAGTTCCGTAACCTCCATTCATTCCTGAGTCGGGGTGGTTGCTGGCTAAAGCTCACTCCGTATCATGTCTGCATTTCCTGGAGGTTCAACCAATACTCACTTACCCCTGTCCGTTTACCACCTGTTCCCCAGCCTGTAAGCTGACCTGCGGAAGAGGGAAAGGGAGAGCGGGAGAGCGGGAGAGGGGGTAAGTAGGTGGTGTCCACCTGACCAGCCTCACACATGCATCATTAATGGACATGCATCATTGATGGCGTCCACTGCCCACAGGTGGTGAGGCAACCCCCCCCAGGGCCAGTAGTTAGGCAAACTGGAAGAACAAGTTCAGTGCAGTCGTCCACTCTCTTCCTCTGGAGAGGAAACCGATCAGACAGAGCAAGAAAAGAGCAACACTTCCAAGTGATTATGCTATCGCTTTTGACGCAGTCCACGTCTGGCGAGATAAATCTAGGGCACCTTTAGCAGTTGAACCATTTTCAGGTATATTCTCATCCCGGTGTGACAGACAGACCCATGAACAGCACTGCTGGAACTGCACCTCCGCCAGCCGTCCTGGGCTTGGGCTTGGACACCGGTGGGCCGTGGCACCAGAGAGCCGTACAGAAGAGCAGGGCCCTGGCCCGGACCTACCTCCTCTCCAGCTCGGTGACCCCACTGCTTACAACGGGAGGAAACAGGGTGACCAAGACCCCACTGCGGCTGCCTTCCCTGGCCGCAGCCAAAGGCCCACACAGGCAGGCCGCCTGTGGCTCCTCTGAGGTAAGATGATCAAAAGAGGAAAACCGCAACAAGTAGTTCATAGTGTTCGTTTCAATCTGGTATACCAGGGGCGGGTGGTTTGCAGCACAGGTCAATGATGTGTGCGAGAAAGTATTTAGTGCATAAATGGGCTGAAAAATGTAAAATTTCAAAAGATGTAAAAATAGAAATACATGGGGTGTTCTGGGCTACAGTACATGCCATGTAATTGCAACTTTGTGGGTTCAAATCTGATCTTTGTTGTCACCCAGCTCTCCCGTCTCCGCTGCCTCAATTGAATACGATCTAATTTGGCAAAAATGCCTTGAAAAATAAAATGAAGGCCCAGTTGATTCCTTGAGTGGAATTACACTGTAATTGTTTCCTCTGCGGTCTGTCCCAATTTGATAACGTTATGTAGGGCACCTCTCACTTCCCCTTGGCTTGCTGTGACTACAGAAGGCCAAGGGCCAGTGTCTTAAATCTCAGGTGTGGAAGTTGATCCGTTGCCCGTTGCAGCACCCAGCGGTGCCACGCTGGGTTCACTCAGTTTGATCGACTTGTTTTTCTCAGGGGAGACAAGGAGAAACCTGAGTGAGGTGCCAACACACACGCTGCACACACTTTAGGATTGGATCGCTTTCTCTCTCTCTCACACACACACACACACACACACACACACACACACACAAACACCTCCTCCCCCACTGTCCTCCAGAGGGTGTGTTGGCCTCACCTCACCCAAGGAGAGCAGGTTTTGAATGTCCACCAAATATCTTAAGAGGGAATAGAAGTTCTGATCTGTGAAATCTGATCTGATTCTTGTCTTTGCGAAGACCGCTATCTCTAATGCTATACCTCTTGTTCCATCCCCACCCCACCCCTCTCACTCTCTCTCTCTCTCCACAGCTTCAGTGAGCCGTCCCTCTTCACCCCGGGGGAGAAAGCCGTGTCTGAGGGCTTCTCCCACAACCGCCGCCGCAGCAGCTCTTTGCGAAAGCGACCCCCGCCGCCCCCGCCGCTCTGCAGGTTGTCACCCCTGTCGCCCTGCTCCTGCAAGACTTGCCAGACCCATGTGACTCATCAGCGGTACCCCCAGAACCACCACCAGGACCAAAGCTGCAGGCAGACCCATCTACATCCACTTCTCCCAGCCCATCCAGCCCGGCGCCAAGCCGGTACCGGCGAAGCCGTACTCGCAAAACCTGAGCCTAAGCACGGAGGTGGTACAGGGCGACCCCCGACCTTTGGTGATGCGGTATCGCCACTCCTTGTCCCAGGGAGAGGCTCTGTCTGTCATAGGGAAGCCATGCCTTCTAAGCTGCAGTCAACCCCCCACTCTGGCCGTTGCCTCTGCTCCAGCACGCACACAGCTCCATGTCTTCCTGCCCACCGAGGGGGAAGGACATGAAGTGGACAGTGAGTCTGTGGATGAAGGGTTCATGGATGAGTTGGACAGTAAGATCACTTCTCTAAAGCTCCAACAGGGGGGGCCTAAGGCTGTCACATACCACTGATTTATAGCAATAGATGCAGCCCCTGTTGGTAGTTCCTCCAGCGCAGCCTGAAACCAATTTTCATCAGTACCATGTTCCCAGAGCCACCCCCCCTCTGCCCTGTTCCTGACACATCAGTGGTGTTTTGGGTAATGGAGTTCAATAGCCTGTAGTCAGCTCTGCCAATCAGAAGTAAAGTAACACTAGCATCAAGCCTGCAGTCCGCTCTGATATTCAGAAGTAACGTATTAACACAGAAGTCATTCCCGACTCAACCGGTTTGCTCTAAGATGGCAGCGCGGGTGTGAATTATGGGCTCCTTCGTGATTTTAATCCATTTACTGTGTGTTGGCTATGACCCCTACTGCAACATCTCCTCCATCTATGGAAACTTCAAAGGCACGCCCCCTTCTTGGCCCCGGGCTTAAACAGGCTCTTAAACCTGGGTTAAATCAAAGAAAATGTATAAAAGTAGGTCCCAGGACATGGCTGATACGCATGACAGTTACGAAAGGGGACATTACAGTGACTTTCAACGACAACGACACACACCATCAAATCTGACTACTGGATTTACAGCGGTTCCCAAGACTTTATAGTCCATACACCATGATCCATGCCCCATACATACTGCATGCTGGTGTAATACTACGCTATATAATCAGGTTAAATGGACAAAAGAGCATCGACTCACTCTACATAACTATCAGCACTAAGTTGGTACTATTCCATGTTGGAATTCGTCATTTCTTGTAATGTCTAGAATTACATCTAACTTCTTGACATTATGTTGTGTGGCTACAATGAGGTCATTCCAAGTTAAATAAATACATTTCTCTTCTATGAAAATATTTGTGATGTGATGGTGCGCAGTGGATGCCTATGTGGTGAGAACAAAGGGAGTTATTTATAACACCTCTGATAATACATTTCTGACCAGCTTTTTATTCATGGTTGTTGGATGAAAGCATAAGAGCATGGTCTGTGCATATTGTTTTCAGCTGCGAGACAAAGTTACTTACTGTCATCAAAGCAAAGCGTTAGGGGGTTAATGTAGAGAACACGTGTAGGTGATTTTTCCTTAGCTGTCTTTATGGGTCAAATCAAATAAACTATACACTAGTATCCCCTTTGTTCTCTCATGAAAATACAGATATTCTGATGTCTTGCTTGCACGTGCACACACACATTATTTCAACATGTAGAGGTTTTTCTTTACTTATGGTAAGGTCCTTCCATTGCCATTCCGTATATATACCGTATATATTAGATATTTTTTTATTTTATTATTATTCGTTTTGGTAACTTTTTAAACAATAGCATGAGATTGGCAATGCGACTGTCACACAAACTGAGGAGTTTTAAAGGGTAATTCCGGTATTTTTAAACCTGCGCCCTATTTGTACATATTTGGGGTCTAAATGACTAATAGGTACAAAAGGTTTTGGAATTGGTCCAGTAGATCGCCTCAACGTAACGTAATGCTTTGCCCTTACTGGGAAAGTACGTCCACTAAAATGCTTGTTTGTTTGTTTGTTTGTTTGTTTTTGACACTGACAGGCAAAAGTTGTTATTTGAAGTGTCTGACAACATTACGGAAAGGGTACCTACAGAGATAGACTTTGAAAATTGATTTTTGAGGGTTGGAATTAGGACTAGGTCACCTTGACCGATATGCGCCAAAAAGCATCCGTCTCCGGTATATAGTAAGGTGAGCATGCTAACGCTTTACCATACATTTGTGGGCGATTAGCAATTTCCAATGTAGGAAGATAAGATAGAACTTTTAGTAGTCCGAACTGGTATTGTTTTTTATTTTATGGTCTGTGGATTCATAACATATGCAAGCACAATCTCATAAACTCCATATAACTGTAGCAATGGGTTTTTTTGGGGAACTACTTCAGGCAAACAACCACTTGTCGCATTGATACATTTTTTTTAAAACTCTGCACACAGTCTCAATACTGCGCCGTACTTGAAATGTTACACTGGTGGTAGCTACCAACCTGAATATCTACTCTCAGGTGTGTGTGTGTGTGTGTGTGTGTGTGTGTGTGTGTGTGTGTGTGTGTGTGTGTGTGTGTGTGTGTGTGTGTGTGTGTCTGTCTGTCTGTCTATTAGCCTTTGTGTTTAACCAAGCAACTTAAATGGTTCTTAGGTGTTAGGTTTACACATGTTGGAACGGAAAATAGCCAGACCACAACTTTCTATCATCTATTTCCACTTGGTGATCCAGAGAGACTGAAGCTATGACTTGTTGCTTTGAATATAGATATGAACATTCCCATGGAGAAGGTCTGCAACAGGTATAGTCGCCAAGAACATGTACACTTGATGACCAATATGCGAGGAGAGAGTTCCCATCCCGTCAATGAGCAAATGCACCCCCAGGACAGACCGGTGAAACCGCTGTAAGTGTCATTCCTGCTCCAACTGTCAACTATAGCTAGCTAGCAGCAACTGTGTCCAATTCCGGACACACACTCTTTCGGGTCTTTTGGTGAGATTTCTCTTTATGAGTTTCCCTACAAAGAGGCACGTGACGTGGATTCATAAATATTTTAGAAAGCTATGTATCAATTTTCATAAATAATTATAAATACTGAGACATATAAAGACAATCACTTATGAACAAGAAGCGAGAACCTTTAGCCATAGTTAACACAGTAATTAATATATCTGAAGAGAAATTAGAGAGCCAGTGGGTGGCGATATTGGTTGATAAATGTAGAGGTGGGTGAAGAACGTAATGTAAACTGATTTAAAACCCACACTCCAGATCAGTGGGGGCGTTACTGCTTCCAAAGCTGTTTGCCAACCGCCAAAAATGAAAACGAAGGAAGAAGATGACAACCGTGAGTGATTGGCCAGGTTGTCCTATGGGTGCCATGTTGCTGCTCCCCGACCCTCTGAACTAACAAGAGGGATTTGTTGCAGCTCTGTAGCAATACCCACATACTACTGCCACGGATATATGCACTCTATTCTAAAAAAAAAAAAAAAAAGCAGACGAGAGGGTTTGTGGACCAAATATGGCCGCTACGGACACTGGCAATGGACATCAGCCTCTGACTACCAATTACTCTTGCTTGCCCAACTCGCTGGCGCGGTAAATGATGCATAGTTTCACAGTGCTCTGTAGTTTCTTAAAACCTCGATAGATCTATCAGTAAAACGACAAGAAATTCTATAACTTGAAACAAACTATATTGCATTTGAAAAAATTGTGTTTGCTATTGTGCAGTGTGTGCATCTTAGCACAGCGGAGGTTATCTACCTGTATCAGATAACGTTAGCTGCCTAAGACATAAATGTGCATGTTAGCTTAGTAAGAGCTAACGGTAGTTGTCCTCTTGTCATTTACTCTTCTCTAACAGGTAAATAGTCAACTGATGTCAACAAGTCATGGCGGAAACTAAGGAAACGAATCATTCGGAGGTAAAACAAACCCTTGCTCTTTAGCTAGCTTGAAGCAACTAACTAGACTGACCTGCTTGAAGCTGTATCACAACTTGTGTTTACATTGCAAGTCCAGTGCTGCTAGTTTAGCAACAAGCTAGCTTGTTTTGTGTTTGACTCTCTAGCGTAGCTGTCACATAAATAATTAACTGGCTCAATCTGACAAATCGGAGTTATTTTGGTGTGTTCCTAAAAATGCATAGTTCCGGTATGCCTACATTTCAGTTGCGTATGTCAAGGTAACTGCTGGTTTATCCTACCCTATTCCCCTGAAACAACTCTCCTGAAGGTTTATCGTTCTGGGAGTAATGTCTAAAGTTAACATAGGGAAACTATTACCTTCTTTGACTCTAAGTAATGTGTTTGAACTAAACGAGAAGGTCTGTGATGAGACCATTATGTTTGGCCCATTTCGACCCTGCGAGATTGGCGCACAGGAAATGGCGTATTTGAAGTAGTATGACAACAAGGAAGTCAATTACGCCGCGCTCTGCGGGCTGTTTTGGATTGTAGTCGGGTGAGTGTGGCAGTAAAACCTTGTGAAGCATGGCTGAAGCAGATCCGTAGCGGTCGGCTTCAGCGGTTCCTCCAGCCGTCCAGAAAAAAAAGAATAAAATCTTTGTAAAGTCTCAAATGAAAAAAGGAGAGTCATAAGCGGCGCAGTAAAACAATAATAAACAACAGTGCTGTTTACACGCGATGGAACGGCCTCAAGAATCGACATGGCATCAGAACCGATGCAGTGATGGCTGCTCTTTTAATGAAAAGGTAAAACTGATATTTTGCAGTTATCAATTATTATCGATCGTTCGCAATGTCAATATTCGCTGTACATAAGTTAGCTCAGTTACGATAAGTTGTTAGCCTCGCAGCAAGAGCCACCGCATTGTGGTGTTGGTTTCTATGTGAGCTCTGCAGAACACATACATTAAGTTTATGTAATTTGGATTGATATTATATATTCGGTGGATGTTCGTTTTTCCACCTTCAATAACTTATAAAGCAAACAAGTAAAAGCACGATGATGTGTTTCTATATATGTGTGATTACTGTAAGAGGAAGAACAATTGTGTAGAGTGTGTAGAGAAGCAGCATGCGATTAGATCTTCTATCTACAAATAAATGGTGCAAAGTCTATTTTTGTTTTCTCATCTTTGTCTAAGTTCATTTCTTGATTACCTCACAGTGATAAAGCACAATTTGGAGTTGGGCCTGTCAGATGTACCAACTTGTAAATACCAGAGGGAAGGATACATTTGTCAATACTGAATGTTTTGTAAATGGTGACAGGCTATTGTTATGATTGTCTGACTTTGTTATTGCCATTGTTTTAATTTATTTTTACATGTTGAATTGTCATTCTAATAAAAGCAATAGAACCTTTTCAGAGGGTTTTCTTTTACAAACACAACTAATATCTCCTAGAAACATTGAATAAACAAAATAAATTGCCTTTCCACACAACAGCTACCGACAGCTGTGGATGTACAGCCTGCCCTAGGGTTTCATTACTGGAGTCTCAATGAGTTTTTTTGGGAGAATAGACAGCTACTGCTATCCCTGAAATTAATAAATGTAGGCTGTGGATGTTTTTCACACTATTCTCTGTAAACTCAAGAGACTAGTGCGTGAAAATCCCAGGAGGGCAGCTGTTTCTGACACGCTGGAACCACCACATGTGGCACCAACAATCATACCACAGTCAAAGTCTCTCAGATCACGCATCTTGCCCATTATAATGTTTGGTCGAATAAAAAAAACAAAAAACTTCACCATGTCTGCATGCTTTATATACTAAAACAACAGGTGTTTTTAATAAACTACGGCCAATGATCACTGTTTTGGCAATGTGTGATAAATATTTCTTGTTCTGTACAGATGAAAGAAGGGACAGACGGAGAGCCTGTGGAAACTCTTTCAGAGCCGGGGGTATCTGTGGATGTGGGAGACCCAGGGCTTCTTCCTCGAGATTCAGCTGCCTTTTCTGGCCATGCAAATGAAGACAGCAACTCTGTTGTAGTTGCCGTTTCATCTATAAGGCCAGTCAATGTAAAAGAAACTGAACATGAACAAATGGAGAGGGAAACGTTGAGGATAAATTCGCCCCTCCCTACTCAAACCTTGACTGCACCTGCAACACACAAATCCAGTGATGTAGAAAGTGAACAAGAAAAGGTAAATAAAGAAATTGGGCCAGAAGTGGTCTGTTCTCACATACCTGGATCTCCTCTAGAGCCAGCTCCCTCACAGGGCTCTTTTTCTGCATTGGAGACAGTCAGCACAGATTTGTCCCTGAGCGGAAATGAACCTGGCAGCTCTGCTGAGTGTGAAAAAGAGTTTGCAGAGTTGTCAAATAAGAAAGAAGGTGATGAGTTAAAGGCAGAAAAGGTGGGAGAGAAGGTCAACAGCTTAGAGGAAATTCCTACGAGAAGTGCTTTTGATGAGGACACAAACATGGACACAACTCCTTGCAGCGACTTGGAGACCACAAACATCTGTATTACTGATGAGAAGGTGGACATGGATACCAATGAGGACATTGGCACAAAGGAGGACAATGGGGGAGATGGTGACTCAAACAGCTCGGCAGGAAAACCTGTGGTAACAGGTATGAAAGATGAGATAAAGCAGGAGGAGGACAAGAGTGACATTAAGAAAAACACTACTCCTAATGTGGAGACTCTTCACTGTAAATTGATGGATACCATTGCCAATGACCTTGATGAGATAATGGACATTGGTACAGTGGACCAGGTAGAACAAGAAGCTCAGATGAAAGAAGAGGAAGAGAAGAATTTGGAAGTGGATGGCAGCAATTCCTCTGTGCCCTTCATCTTAAATACAGGTAAAATTAAATTGAGGTTAGAATGTCACCATAAATGCTCGACTTCCCAAGTACACCTTAGTGTTCATTGATTTATCCACCAAGCACTGTAAATGTACAGGGATTAGTCTCAGTGCCAATGATGCAGAGAAATATGGAAGAGGCTAATGGCTCTTGCTTCACGTTATTAACAGGAAAGCCTTTATCAATCCAGGGAAGTTTTGCTAAACATGCATGCAGTTTTTTTCACTGCCCTGCTTCGCATTTATGTATTTGGCCCTGTGACAAAAGAGCCTTAACAGATAAAGCTCAGACCTGCTTACTCTGTCTCTTATGTGATTTCCTGCTGATGACCTCTCTTTATGTTTAATAACCTCTTCAATGATCTCTTAAATAATTCCTAAATAAATATTCTAAAATAACAATTATAATGTGTGATACTCTATAGATTTCCATTAGGAAAATTCTCTTAAATTCTCTTGATGTTCTCTAGTGCGCTGAGTGGTCAGAGTGCAGTGTCAGCCACAGGACAGCCTCCCTGGAGCTGGTAGGGTTTCAGAATCTTGCTCAAGGACACTTCAACAGGGAAGATGCTTTCCAACACAGCGGCTTGAACCTGGGTCCTTTGGTTGAAGTTACGTTCTCACTAAGCCCTCTAATGGTTGTACTGTATATTTCCCTCACAGTCTCGGTGACGGAGGACAACAAGTCCACTGTTGCAACGCACACGGAGGAGAAATCCAGTGAATTACCACACCTCACAGAGGAGGGCCAACCAGAGGAAGAGAAGGTTCCAGTAGAATTGCTGCGGCACAACTCGTCTCCGTCTTGTGAAGCCACAGCCAGTTCAGGTGAGAGACATGACGTTAGAGTGAAGGTGCTTGGGGTGTCTCCAGAGAAGCAAGTTGGGTTCTTTGTTTCTAGACTACCTTGGTTGTCATGCAAGAACCATGTGTACACAAAGATTTGATCTTAAAATGTGCTTACATACAAGTAAAGCAACTATTTGGCATTCATCAATATTTTTTATTTTACATTTGTTTGTTGGTAAGAGTATGAGACATGTTTCACGTGTTTTTTGCTCATTCACTGTAAACCTAATCACACATTGCACATTTTCTATAGGAGGGGACAGCACATCATCGGCTGTGGTGAATGGAATGAAAGTAGTCAAACTATCAATACCAAAATTGGACAATGTAAGTAAACTACTCTTTTGTTTCTTCTTCCAATAATAATTATTGAAAACTGCTTTACGGTATAAATGAAAACTAGCTTTGTGTTCACACCGCGAGCAACCGCTTCGCTGTGCTACTGTCCGATGGCTGGTTTGAGCTTGTGCTTTCCTATCTGTAGTGCTTATCAGGGTTGACACCCATCGACAATGCTTGAGGGCATCGTGATGTTAATGATAGTTTATAAAAATTTGACATAGGAATGTATAATGTACTTGTATTAAAACATGTTATCATAGTGAGCAATTACTACAATTACCATTTTCATTTATTGCATGAATGACATTGCCATGGCGTGAATTTGCGGTGTAAGCCCACAGCAACAATTATAAGCATTACAAGACTCCACACAGACTGGTTTTCTCTGTCCTAGGAGAGGTTGCAGGCTCCAACCCAGACATCGTCTACATGTACCACACTTGAGCCGTCTCTCTCTCCACCACTGGTCAAGGTGAAGGATGAGCCTGTGGATGAGGAGTACGACCAGGCTCTAACCTCCTCTACATCGACTGTGGGCATTAAAGACGAGCCTAATTCTGCAAAGGTAATACACACATTTCTCTTCACAAGGAGTAGGAAGGCTATACAACATAAAGAATGAATCCAAGTTGGTTGCTCCCTTTCATATCATGCTCTCTTAAATTTTTAGGTAGTCGAGTGATGACTTTCCAATGTTCAAGCCAAATGGCCACATGATTGAGGACTTGCAACTTTGACTTTACAGGGGTTGAATCCCGTTTAAGCCCCTTCCTTTTTAAAACTACGTTTGAGTGATTTGAATGGGATTCCAGGTGAAAATTAAGAAAGTCCAAACATTGTACCTTTTTTTCCTGTTGTTGTTGTTAGAGAGGGAAGCCACTCCCCTCAGTATGTTTTTGTTATTGAGACATTGGGAAGCTGAATGGGACACAAGTAGAGGAGACACAGCAGAGATTCTGTCTGTATTTGTTGACAGGAGGACTTGAAGATTGGTTCGGTCTTCTCTGTGACGGGAAATTCCACATCTACAGGTATCAAAATGCAGACCATGCCCACTCTCTACCGCTCCCCGACTGTGCACATGGCCTGCTCCCACTGCAAGAAGAACCTGATGAAAGGACAGACAGCTTATCAGAGGAAGGGCTGCCCAGACCTCTTCTGCTCCACTTCCTGCCTCTCTGCAACACTCCCACACATCAAACCAGTCAACAAGAGTTGCCACTACTGCCTTAAGTGAGTACAATATTTTTTCAGCTTTTCCATGTTGTCTTTATCTCATTATTCCCCTTTTACACTTAATTTTAAGTGTGAGTGACTGAGTAAGAGAGAAAGAAAAAAGAGATTTTATATATATATATATATATATATATATATATATATATATTTTTTTTTTTAATTTTTTTTTTTAAACCCAATTTAGGCCCATCAGGTTACTATACTCTGACTCAAGTGTTTATGAGGTTGTTATTGTGTGCAGTTGTGGCTAAATCACACCAATTAACTGATTACCAGCCTGCATGTAAACAGTATTTTTTTTCCTGATTGTGAATGTTGGCTTGATTTCATCTCTCCCCGTTCTCTCAGAGTGATAATGCGGCCTCAGGATGTCATCCTGTCTCCGGTGGATGCTAAGGGCACTATGAAGGATTTCTGCAGCCAGACCTGCCTCTCTTCTTTCAACTACAAGAGGAACGTCTCCAGCAAGATACCCCTACAGCCGATAGCGTCACCCTGCAGCATGTGCGCCAAATACTGCATTGTAAGGAAAAGGGAATTGACATTAAAAAAACAAAAACACATTGGTACAGTGGTACTTTTAATAACATCAAAAGCATTGGTCATTATTGTTGATGATGTATGAATTCAATAGAATGACCTATTGTGGGGTGAAGGCTGCACTTGATGATATATGACACTTAAAACAATTTGCCCTCAAAGTACTTGTTTTTCTAAATAGTTTTAATTATAACATGTATAAAAAACTTGGAAGGAAAATATTAATGTAAAGATATAGCAAAAGGGCATATATAATGCAGACATATATAGACAACCTTTTAACTCTCTATCCCTCTTATTTCTATTTACCTTTTGGTGAAATGATTTAAACCTGAAGTAACATACACAACGCTTCTTTGTCATCCCTCCTGCAGAGCAAACACGAGGTAATCCTGAACAGTGCGGTCCACAAGATTTGCAGTGATGCCTGCTTTGTCCGCTTCCGCACAATCAACAACCTGACCATGGCTATCTGTGGGAACTGCGGCTCCTACTGCCACAACAAGCCCCTCATGTTGAAGATGGCGGACGGCAGCAAAACCCTCTGTGGTGCAGAATGTCTGGCCAAGTTTAAAGAGGTACAGAAATCAGAAATCAAAACCGGCGTCACTTAATTTGCCAGGGACAGTCAATAACAAGGGCTGGCACTAGTTTTGCCAATTTCAACACCAGCAATCTTATAAAGCATTTGAAGCATCAGCTGTATAAATATATTGTACATATATACATACAGCTGTTAAAAAATACTAATTATATATTATTATTATTATTTTTTTAACGCACTGTACTCAGTATTGGCCAATATGCAAGTTCAGGTATGGGAATCGGTATCGGGAAGGAAAAAATGGTATCGGGACATCTCTAAAAGGCTGTATGCAGTTTAGTTCCTTGTCGGTTTGTCTAAAATGTAAAATGCAGTGGATAATCTGATTTTGTGATGTACCTCTCATTCTCTCGCTACTGTTTTTCTTACTTGGCAGAAAATCAAGACACCCCAGCCGTGTACCATGTGTCGCACTTCCCAACTGATGTCAAACATGGTTGAAAACAAAAGCAATGAGGACTTGGTGGACCTCTTCTGTACCAGCAGCTGTGTGATGGCATACAAGGTCCAGACTGTCAGCGCATCAGGTACTAGACAATTGTTTTGTCAAGGTAGCATCTCTTCCTCGCTGTCTGTCCCTCCACCCCTCCCTCTCCCCCTCTTTCTCTCGCCCATTGCTTACAAGGTCCCAACACTGTGAATCAGGTGTTGCAGTGGTTGCCATGGCATGCCGTACTCCTGCAGTATACCTTGGAGAACATCCATTTTTTTCTGGGATAGATGATCTACTTTGGGCAATTTTGAAGTCTGCTTTTCATACTGTACAAAATGAATGGCAGCAAATGGCTTCTTCTGAAGGTTGGAAAACCAGCCCCAATATCTCTAGAATAACTATGTGCAGAAACCACCAGGAATAGTGTAAAGGAGAGAGACAACTTCAACGATAATAAAACACTGGTATTATCCTTTAGAGACGTGTCAACCATAACACCCCAACAATACAGCCTACAACATTTCAGGATGGTGCTCATCCACCCCTGGCACCTTGCCACTGAGGACTTCTAACTATTCCAGTGATCTTTGACAAGGAAATAGACTCAACTCTGCCTCCTGAACGGAGGGCATGTTTTGGGGGTTTAGGAGTTGACTGGTAAGGGGTGACTGCCTCAAGTGTAAGAGTTTTTTCTTGATTCCAACTTTGTCCTCTGGGTTGTCACAGCTCAGACATGTGACGTGAAGTCAAACCTGTACACTCTCTCCTCATGGACATTCTTAGCTTTTCCATTTGTGGTTTTAGTCCAAAAGTCTGTGCTTCTGCCTTATTGGCCAAGTCTCTCTTACTAAACCCCCTCTCTCTCTCCACAGGTGCTTTGCTGACTTGTGACAGCTGTGGTAAAACTACGGTACCAGCCTACCACTTGGCCATGTCTGATACCTCCATCAGGAACTTTTGCACTCTACCATGTGTCATAACTTTTCAGGTAATGTGACCTACAGAAAATAAAGTATTTCACGCTAAACAACACACAGATTTCTAGTATCATTGTTGTATGGGCACACACATTTTTTTGTACCTCACCTTTCTCATCTCAGTCATTTTACTTAATTCGACCCAGCCTGATGTTGATGCATTATTTTCAATCATTACACTTTTTTCCTTTTATGTATCACAGGAGAAGTTCAAAAAGGCCCAGAACCTGGGGAATGTTGCCACTAAGGCCCCAGTACCTTCCGTCCAGATCCAGATCTCTACGTCTAATCCTCCCCAGTCCAACCCCCCACAGTCCAACCCCCCACAGTCCAACCCTCCCCAGTCCAACCCCCCTCAGTCTAAACCCCCCCAGCCTGACGTCCCCATAGGCCCAGCGAAACTGCCATGCTTCCACTGCTACCGCCTCATAACCACTAAACCTGAACTCATCCAGATCAAGGTAACTTGTCCTCTATGTGCGAGGATTTCAGTCTTAGACTATTCCTGTGTGACAGCATTGACCTACCTACTATTAGCCTCCTGCCTTGTGAGCTGAGGAATTGTGACTGTTGATGATGTACAAATGCACACTTCTTGTTACAGTTGTTATTGTCACAATCAAACTCTGTGTGTGCAGGACCAGATGGTTTTTGTGTGTAGCTTGGACTGTTCTCAAGAGTTTAAGAAGGCCAACTTTGTGACGAGCCTGTGTGACTACTGTAAGATGGAAAAGGTCACCAAGGACGTCAAGAGGATCAACAACAAAGACTGCTACTTCTGCAGTGATGGTACGTTGACAGACGGAAATGTCCGCAGGACTCATTCAGGGGTTTGTCATCTAGTTTGTGTTGTTCATTTCACATATTCTGTCATTGTTGTGAAGAATAATTTCAGCTGTGGATTGTTTATGGCCTAGTTCACAGTAATTTTGCCCAAAATTAAATGTATTGATCCTTTAGGCAAAATTGGGTCAATACAGGAGAAAATAAAAAGCTACCGATAAAAGTACAAAAAGATTGAAGATGGAGAATTTACAGATTAATCATTGTGCATTCTATTGAACATCAACCAAATCCAGTCGAGAGGTTAACGTGGAAACTGTATTGTAAATTGAAAATAAATAAAATTGTATAAATTGTAAATTGAAAATGCTCCTCTCTCCCTTCCCAGGCTGTAAGCTGCTGTATAAACATGACCTGGCCAAGAGTTGGGGGAAACACTGTCGCTGCTGTGCCTTCTGCCTGTCCATCTCCAAGGTGCTGGTGACAGGAAAGTATGGAGGAACGACCGAGGAGTTCTGCTCTGACGACTGCAGGTCCAATTACACCATGCTCTTCTGCCATGTAAGCAAGCCTGAAAGGAAAGGAGTTATGAAAGGAAAATCCCACCTCTTATATATCAGACTGTTATATATCATCAATCTGTGATGTTCAATGCATTCCGGGAGTTATTTTGTGATGCAGTCGTGATATACCATTTTATTGCACCCACTTTCCCTCAACCTGTCTCTTTTACTTCAATTAGTAATTGCCTACATTTCCCAGAATCCCTGTCAATAACGCCTAGGAGAACAGCCTTAATTTGTTCCATTCAGCTGTGACCGGAGTGCGTGCGTACGTACGTGAGTGATTAGCTTGGTATTGGATATTTTGTGGATATTCTTTATTCACCTTCAATAACTTGTAAAGCAAACATGCAAAAGAACATTAATGCATTTATTTAATTCCTGAACAGGAAGAACAATTTCTGACCACTTTTTTCAATGTCTGAGAAAATGTTTTTCCTATGCGACTTCCATTCCACATCGGAAACAAGCTATTGCAAGTTGAATGTGTTTATACTAAAGAAAAATATTTTCTCAAATACTGAAACCAGTGGTTGTAAATTGTTCATCTTCTTATTTTACTTGTTTGCTTCACAAGATATTGAAGGTGGAAATACAAATAGCCACAGAATATCCAATATCAAGCTAACGTTACTCTGGAGAGGGCAATAGCGGTAGAGCTAGCTGTCGTTGCCAATGGAGAAAAAGTGAGTTGCGCCCCTTACGCCAAACGCTTCTGTCGGTGGGGAAATTGATGTCTCTGCCTCTTCTGCGATGTTTTTTTCTCTGTATGATTGTTAAATGTCGGTGCAAAGTGGTGACTCTAGAAAGAAGCCTCTTTGATTCTCACGGACTGACACCAAAACCTGAAGTATACCGTTGATGTTTTAGATGGTTGAACATTTTTCTCCTATTAAACTCCATTGTAGCTGCACTGAAAATATCTCGAGATAACATCACAGCGTCTACGTTTGGCCAATTGTCCACAGTAATAAGAAAAATACACCACCAAACAACAAAATGGACCCAGGAATGCAAGGTACATCGCCAATAGCTGTTTTTATACAGTGTTAGGGTGGATTTCTCCTTTAAAATGATGATGATGACGATGTGGATGCTGTGCACTGCCTCCATGGTTGTTCTCTTCTTTCTCTCAGGTTGCCAAGTGTGACACCTGCAGTCGCAAGAGGAAACTGATGCATTGCCTTCCCATACTGGGGAAGGTCAAACATTTCTGTGACCTGAATTGTCTGCTACACTTCTGCAGCAACAAGACGTTCACCCAGGGCCAGGTAGTCACCAAGGGTACGTAATTCCCATTGAGACATTCTTGATTGTTAGTCAGTTCAGGTCTGCAGTATCTCTGTTCTGTTTTTTCTCTTCCTTACCTCTCTGTTTCCTGCCTCCAACGCTTCATCCCCTGGATCTGCAGGTACAATTGAGGCCACTCCTGTCATCGCTAACGTTGTATCGCTTGCTAGTGCTAAGACTGGGCAGTCCAATACCTCTGCCAGCACTGCCCAGCAAGGTATGCACACACACACATGCACATGCGTTTATCTTTGCATGTATTGCACAGTACCAGTCAAAAGTTTGGACACACCTGTTTCTGTTTCTCATGATCTTAAAGACATTTTGATATAAAGGCTTGATGCTTAAATGCTTGAAATTTTCTTAGACAAATAGAGAAGTTGATGCCTGTGTATGAATTTATTTTCAATTTATTTTTTATTTTTTTAATTAAATTGAAATGCACCCCCAACAAGTAGTTTTCATTTAGACTTTAGAGGTGGAGAATGTTGAACCACAATGATTAAATCATCATTTTAAAGACTCACATAGTGATTGTGGCCTTTAAAAGTTAATTTGTGGAATTTCTTTGCTTGTTAATGCCAAAGGGTTTCTACTTTGAAGAATCTAAAATATAAGAGAGTTTTGATTTTTTTTTTTTTTGGTCACTGCATAATTCCTTTTGTGTTATTTCACAGTTTTGATGACTTTACTATTATTCTAAAATAGTGGAAAATTGTAAAAATAAAGAAAAACCCTTTCTATGAGTAAGTGTGTCCAAACCTTTGACTGGTAATGTATATGAGATATATATGAGATAGATGCGGTAGATCAGTTACTGTCCTGACATCAGAGTGTTGATTGTGTAGGTTTGCTCTTTTTTTTGCTGACTTATACTCTGTCATTGTCTCCACAGGCACTGTCCCTAATGTTCAAACAAAGATCTTCGGACATGTAAGTTGAGGGAATGAAAACAGGCTCATTTTAAAGCTTACTCCTTGTATCCCACAAAGAGTTGCACTTGTGAAATGATTCTTTCCTAAAACTCACTTTTTAGGCAGGCAGAAGTGATATCAACTTCAGCTCCCTATACAAGCATGCTAATCATTATTGTTGTTATTGTTTGTCTGTCCTTCAGACCAGTACTCAGACAGAGGCGGTGAAGCCCCCTGTTCCTGTCCCCAAGGTCCTGAAGAACAAGGCCCTGCTCTGTAGACCCATTGTCCAGAACAAGGGGGTCTCCTGTAAGCCACAGACAGTCGACACCGAGGCACAGACAGGTAACACACGCCCAGATTCACTTTATGAACCAACCACAATAACAATGCGACGGCAATGCATTCTACATTCATACACTTGCAGATTAAATACTTCTGCTCATTTTAGCTGAGTAGTAGTATTTTCACTCATGCTGAAATATTTACTCCATCGCAAGCAGCATCAAAATTTAAAATGTATCAATTTAAGCATAAACTTTGTCCCTGCGTGTGTTTGTCCATTTCATTGTCAGCATTTTCTGCAGAAAATGGGTAATTGGAGGAAATTGTGCATGCAGGAAAATGAAAATAATTTAAAAGAAATTAGGAGTAGGGGGGGGGGTGATCTCTGACGGTGATCTTTCACACAGGGAGATGGACCCAGTGAGGGATCACTGAGTCCATCTCCCTGTGTGAATCCATCACTGATCCTGCGGAATTTGTTCAGTTGCCGAATTCTGTTGTAACATTCTGGTCTGTTTTCAGAGCTCTGATATTTGTTTGTCTCTCTGTTCTCCAAAGATGACCTCTTCCCCAAAGTGCTAGTGCTGCCTGTCCCAGTGCCAGTGTTTATTCCTGTGCCTATGAGCATGTACAGCCAGTACACCCCAAAGCCAGTGGGCCTGCCCTTACCGGTATGTCTAACAACCCTGGAGCCGGATTCACAAAAGGCCTTTGAAGTGTAACTGTCGAATATGCTAGACATACACCTGAGCCATGAGGTGAGACTCCAAAAACTCATCTTTTTCCCAAACTGTGTATCACAGCTACCTGTGCCCATGTTCCTTCCTGTAACACTGGACAGCGCTGAGCGAATTGTGGAAACCATCCAGGAGATCAAGCAGAAGATCCCCTCCGACCCCTTCGAGGCAGAGCTCATACTCATGGCTGAGATGGTGGCTGAGCAGGATGAGAAGGATGTCAAGAAGGATGGTCAAAAGGACAGAGTGGTGGAGCAAGAGGGAGAAAGGCCAGAAGCTCATGCCCCGGATGGTATACATTTTAATGTTATGATGTGAATTGATTAAAGTTTATTACTAATGAAGAAGAGCCCACTTAGGCTAAAAAAGATAACATTGAAAATATATGAAAACATTATGAACTGAATACATAAGTATTACTAAGTATTAAAAACATATACTACTTATTATAAAGTAGTCCAAAATAGTTCAAAGCAAATGCACATAGAAATGTAAGTCTTTTTGAATTCCTAAATATCGACCTAACCCTTGATCAGTAAGGTTTCTGCATGTCTGGATAGTTGGGAAATGTGGAAAACAAATTTGATCAAGTTTATTATTATTATCCAGAGCATGCCAGTAACTACAGTGATGACCTGGACACAGACGACCTGGCCAGCTTCCTCAACAACTGGGAGGACCCCTCCTCTGACACCAGCCTCAGGTCACCCAATCGATCGTGCGCCCAAGAGAAGCTCCACCCAGTCTTGGACGTTCCGATGGGCATGCCCAGTGAGCCTTATTTTGAGCCTCCGCCTCCAGCCCCGCCTCCCATGGACATCGAGGCCGACTTCCCTGTTGGTGAGAGGACGAGTTGTACAAACTCAATTTCCTCAGTTATTTTATGCTTTTCTGGGCCAGGGGGAGGATATTAAAGAACAATTTCTAAGAATGTTCTTTTATTATTTTATTATTATTGTTATCATCATCATTTGCAGTGGTGGTAATTTAAGGTGCTTTCACACTTTTAGTGAACTCAGTCTGCCAAACATTGGGGCATTTGTGATGGCTCCAAACAATCTCAGACCCCTCCTGAAGCGAACTCGGTCTGAGGAGACCAAATAATTAACTGGATCATTGGATGAAGCAAATATTATTGAATGCACAGCAGGCCTGTTGATTTATCATTGAAGGGAATTTCTAATTTAGTGTTTCTTCAGTTCTGCCATAATTGTGTCAGCATTGCACTTTTTATTTTATGGCATTTGAGTGTCACATTTTGTGTCCAAACGTTTTTTTATTATTGAAACCTATTCTGTTAACCTGGTTGGTTCATCTTAAGAGAACTATATGTGAAAACGCCTCTACCTTTATCCTGGATTTGGTCCTAGTTAGAGTTTTAGTGGAGGCTATAGTGTGTAGTCGGCAAGATACAGGTTAAAAAATGTAACATTTTAAGTTATCACCCACCACCATTGAAATGTCTGTAGATCTTTTTCATGCTTTGTCTGATGTTTCATCTGATGTAATTTCCAGAAACTCTGGAGGTGATGGCCAAGCTGAGAGAGGAGGCTCAGCGCTCCCCCAGCCCTCTGCCTGCCCCTTCCCGACGGCGACAAGCTCACAGGAAAGCCAGGGACAAAAAGAAGGTAACAACGGCATGGCAAGGGAGTTTAGAGGATGTTCAAATGTTTACTTACGCTTAATGTGCCCAAAATAAGATCAGATTGGATTTGCACATTCTCAGTGTGTTGCCTTGATCACATCCGTGTTGTAAAATCCTCTCCTCTCACTCCTCTCAATCCCAGGGTCGTAAGTCACAACGGGTAGCGGAGGAAGCTGCAGCGGTGACGTCTCAAAGAGGCTGTTCCAACAAGGCCAAGTCTAAGGACCCCCCCAAACTGAAGAGTCAATATGGAATTGATGCCTGGAAGAGATGGATCCAGTGGAGGGAAACCCAGCCCAACATGGAGAAGCCACGCTTTGGTTGTGAGTCTGAACAAATACCACCCGGTTGACACATCATCTAGCTGTTATCCTAGTCAACACCTTTCCACAGACCCAGGCTTTTATAGCTCCATAACTTACAACATTATGCCATTTGGGGAACGCTTTTATCCAAAGCAGCGTACGGCAGCATGAGTTCATTAATTTTTATGAATGGTGGCCACAGTGGGAATCCAATCCATTGAACCACACAGGGAATGAAACCTTAACCATCAACCAGTGACCATCAAAAAGCACATTGTGCTGAATAAAAACTCTTATCTTTATCTCAGCGCGTCCCATGGAGTTGAAGGAAGACGTGCTTCGCTGCACCACAGCAGAACTGAGCTATGGCCTCTGTCGCTTCATCAACGAGGTGAAACGACCCAACGGAGAGCCCTACCCATATGACAGCTTGTTCTACCTCTGTCTCGGCATACAACAGGTAAGACTGATAACATTGTACACACACACACAGCCTGTTTGTTTTTTATTCACTTTAGTTGTAACACATGTAGTACTCCGGTGACCAAACGAAAAACATGCCCACTTGTCTTGTGTCCATTGATCGCCTCTGCATTGATTTTAAAGACCATGTCTTTCCTGCATATTGTGTAAAATCACATTGGGACACTCATACTATTCTCATTGCTCTGTTCTCATCCTCATTTGTCTCTCTGTAGTACCTGTTTGAGAACAGTCGTGTGGAGAACATATTCACTGATTTGTTCTACTGCAAGTTCTCCATGGAGTTTACCAAGATGCTGAAAGATTTCAAACCCTCAATAACAGCCAGTGGTAAAAGATTCTTTTTAAGATTATTTTGACTTCCTGACTACTACATTTTTAACACATCCCTGTCCTCCTCACTCCGTCTCTCTTTCCTCCCTCGCTTGTCAGGCTATATCCATTCCCGCGTGGAGGAGGAGTACCTGTGGGACTGTAAACAGCTGGGGGCCTACTCCCCCATCGTCCTCCTCAACACCCTGCTCTTCTTCTGTTGCAAGTACTTTGGCTTCACCACGGTGGAGCAGCACCGCCAGCTGTCCTTCGCCCATGTCATGCGCTGCACCAAGACCAGCCTCAACAATACCAAGACCACCTTCCTGCGCTTCTACCCTCCCATCTCCATGAATGAGTCAGAGACACAGCCACAGCCAGGTACGATTGGAAACTTGATAAATTGAAAAAATTGATAAATTCTGTTCTATTATATAAATCAATTAGGCTTGGTCTGATTGTAGACAGAAGGGCAGATGGCATACATGCTTACACAGAAGATCATTTACCCAATTGTATTCTCCTACATTCTATAAAGAGGTATTGAGGAATAAAAAGTATAATTTCAGAACCATCTACAATCTCTAATTGGCCTTGAGCTTTTGATTTCTTGATGTTTTTGAGAGGACCAGAGTGGGCAGTTCCGCTACATTAAACACCTGGTCTCCAGTAATGGTCTGCTGCTGTGACCTTGTATTGACCTTGCCTTACAAGGGAAACACAAGTTGATTTTATTTAAAAACAAACAAAACAAAACAAAACGTCTTGACATCTAAAGCGGCTGTGTATGTTCTTGTGATGCGTTGGATCCTGTCACATCATCATCGCCCCTTTCATTTTCTCCTCATTTTCTTAAATCTTTCCTGTCACTCTCCATGGCATACTAATCTAATGAAGCAGAAATTCATTAAACTATCTGCTCATGTTTACATGCATGTGTGTACATGTGTATGCTTCAGATGCAGACGGTGTCCCGGCCAAGAAGCGTAAGGAGGAGGACAGTAAAGAGGACATCCTGGAGATGATGGAGAACAGTGAGAACCCTCTCCGCTGTCCAGTCAGGCTCTACGAGTTCTACCTCTCCAAGTGGTTAGTGCACCCTTCCTCTCAACTGTTCTAGGTCAGTCTCCAGTACGCCGCCTTCTTGGCACTAACATTTTTCTTTTCTCTTTCCATCCAGCTCAGAGTCGGTCAAGCAGCGCACCAACTTGTTCTACCTTCACCCCGAGCGCTCCTGCGTTCCCAACAGCCCCATGTGGTTCTCCTCCACTCCTCTGGACGACAGCACAATGGAGGCCATGCTCATCCGCATCCTCACCGTCCGAGAGCTGCATCTCAAGCCAGGCAAAGGGGGAGGAGGAGACGGAGGGAAAGGGAGGGGGCAGAGGTCGCCCAATGACTTCTTACCTGACGAGGAGGAGGATTCAGAGTGATGAAGACGGTGGAACGGAGACGTGGCCTTTTTTTGTGTTTGGAGGACTGTGTTTGAATTTGCAGCTAGTGGTGAAAAAAGTATGTAAACTGACTGAAATGCACATTTGAGGAGGTTCCAGTAAACATACATGTACAGAGACTAAATCTCTCATATACACACCGACAATGTGCTGAACTGCCAAGATATTCAACTCAGACCTCCATCACCAAACTCATCAGGATTTGAAGAGGATCTTATCATGCACATTTTTGTTGTTGAGCTGCATAGCTGGGACTCGAGGACTGACCTTGAAGACTCAGCTCAGCATTCAGACTGTTCTTTTACTGATGCTCAGCAGGACACTGAGCTGTCCTACTGCGTTGGCTCTGCTGAATGGTAGCTTCTGAGGAGAAATGCTACTCTGATGAAAACTCCTTTTCTTTTCAAATCTGTTCAATTTAGTTAATTATGATTGCTTCAATCCCTGTGCAGCCTGGACTCAGATTAATTTTGTTTTTTGTAAGGATTATGCCAGATTTTCCCTAAGGCACAGTGGATCTCCTTGTTAGGAGGAGGTACTACACCTCAAAAGTAATTTGTTTCCTATTGGTTTCAGTCGAGATTTGTAAAGGAAAAGTCACCCCTAAAACTATTAAACACTATAAACAGCTATTGATGATGTACCTTGCATTCCTGTGCCCGTTTTGTTTTTTGGTGGTGTACCTTTCTTATTACCATGGATAACTGGCCAAACATAGACGACGTGACGTCACATTGAGATATTTCCAGTGCAGCTACAATGAAGCTTGTTAGCAGAACATTTTCCATCTATCTGAAACATCCAAACCATAAACATCAGGTTGTTGTCAGTCCCTGAGAATCAAAGGGCTCTTTCTAGACCCACCATTTTACTCTGACGTTCAACAACCATAGATCAGAATGCAATGTAGCCACAAGGCATGTTGCGTCTCCACTGGAAGAACTCTTGCCATCACTGTTGCTACTGCTCTCTCCACCTACATGTATAACCCACAGCTGTAGGTCATGCAGTGCAACAAGTTCATGACATTCTGGGAAATGTAGGAAATCACTAACTGAAGTAGTAGACAAGGCAAGTTGAGGGGAAGTGAGTACACCAGAAAAGTACATTACAACACTTGGAATGCACTGAACATCACAGATTGACGATATATAACAATGGAAGAGTAGCTGATTTTTTTTCTTCTTCAATATCACATGATTTAAATGCTGTTTCAGAGGCCTTCCTACCTTTCCATGGAAAGAAACATTGAGCGACAGACAAAACTACTGTCATCTTGTGCTGTCATCTTTCCTTTTTTTTGTTAAATGAAAGTATTAAACGATTACTTGTATTTCCTTTTGCCTCGTTATTCAAAACAAAAGTTAGAAGAATTTTGATTTTAATCCATATTATGATGCCTTTGAATGGGGCTGATTTTACTGTATGAAACATGATGTTGCTTTTATACAGTTTAAAACACCAAGTTGACAAACTGTTGCTGTATTGTTGCCATTTACAGAATTTGAACATTTATGATCACCGCTCATTCAGTTTAAAATACTTCCTCAGAAACACTGACTCTAGTACTTCTGACTTATTTCTGCATACTGAAGACCCCGGTGTTATGCATTTGAAAATAATGGGATGAACTTATAAATGCTGCCCCCAATTGGTCCATTAATGTATATCTTGGCTATGTACCATTAGTCCTGATTGACAGTGTTCTCAAAATATTTTTTGTATTGTACATTTTTTAATAAAAAAAAAAAAAAAAAACATTTTCCATTGTGTTGCCTTTGGGAAACGGCCCATTTTCTCTTGGAACAAAGACTAACAAAGGTCAGGTGTCTAATAGACAGTCAGTTGGCATTATAGAAACTGCAAACAGGAGCTCTCTTGGTGGAGCAGTCTGATTTAAAATGGTATTTCTTGACAGCATTATATTTTATAAGGATAAAACTAATGTTTATGAACTGACCATCAGTATCCCTTCCAGTGGTTTGATGCATTCTCAAGTTTGTTTACTCATTTCCTCTCTCGATTTTCTGTTTTTCTCAATTCAGTCTGCCTTTTTGGCCTGAATGTCAGATGAACAGTATTACCAAAGAATCTGAATACATTTCAATAAAAATGTGTGCGTTTCTGTCTCATTCACTCTCTCTACCAAATGTCTTTGTCTCACTGGTTTTATAACAACTGAAACCAGTGTGACCTGCTCTGTCAAAGAGAAAGGTAAGCTAAAGGGAAAAAAAAGAAAGTGCAGGAGGGAAACTAGGTTGTTCACTTGTCCTGTGACTGGGTACATGGGTGTGTGCTTCCATGAATGTGTCCGTGGGAATATGCATGTGTCTGTGCATGGGTACCTGAACACATAAGTACACTATGAGGTACTTAACCAACATCCGTCTCCCTCTGTCCTCATAAACCCCGTAGACTAGTTCTGGTCCTCCATAGCTCCAGCGTGTGCCGGGTGTATACTCCCCCTGTCTCCCGTTCCGTGAGCAACGCACATTTGCACTGAATGAACGCCATCGATTGGCTGAAGAACTCAACGGTCACCGATTTGCTGCTTTTGATGTCAATCAGTGACGTTGCACTCACTGCTTGGCTGCTAGGGCAGAGTGCGGCGACGTCACCGTCATGTCGGGAGGGTCGTACTAAGAGGAGCAGTCAGAAAAGATGGCGGTGCAACACTTCTAACTAACATTTCTTGATGCTGTTTGTGGATAAAGACACACTGGTAAATGTTCTTTGTGTATCAGCAACTAATATATTACCAAGTTCATATGTTCACTAAAGGCAAATGGATTGTACAACAAATATGTTTTTGTAAACCACCATTAACTGACAGTAACCCTTATTGTTAGCGCTTGCTAGCTAACTTGAGCTTTCTAGCAAGAGATGTGTATCAAAAGTAGTTTCTGAAGGTAAATGCCCAGTAAAAGGCACTTAGACAAATCCAGTGTTATAACATGGCAAGACAAAATAGTGCTGTGGGTTTGAGATATCTCTCAATATAGCTTAGGACTCAAATTAAGTACTATAAGCAGCATATACGCCAAACAAAATGCTACTGATATTGACAGTTTATTTAGGTACTGGTGTTGGTAATTAACACCATATTGGAGCTGTTTGGAACAGGATTCTGATTCTGCTTCACTCATGTTTTTGGGATCACAAGACTAACTTTTGTAGTACTGGACCAATATGATCATTTATAATTTTCCCTTGACATTTTAGTAATTAAAGGGACACTACCACTTCCAACCAGTATTGGGTGAATACTAATTTTCAACATCTTCTTGGGTAATTATTGCAGCTGACATGGCAAAACAGATAAGGCAACTGAGTCCTGAACAAGATGCCATCGATCACATAATTGCACGTAGAGACAAATCCCTGCTGGAGGAAAGGTTTATCGACACCTTTAAAGGTAGGTGGTGCATCTCGTATAGCGTACTGTACTGCTGGTATGGCTGGTTAATACATGTGCACAATGGGGACAATAACACAACTGTCATTCTTTCTTGCATTGTTAGTCTGTGAGATATATATTTGGCCGACATTGTTGGTATTTGCTTTGGGGACAGGGAAAACTAAAATGTTTAATTAAACATTAAAAAAAACTTAGTAGGCACCGATAGGCAGCATTTATGTTTTTGTGAGGCTAACTATCAATAGGTTATTTGCACATCAAATGGATCAACTTGAATAATTTTTTAATTCTTATTCTTGCTGGTGTAGGAAGAGGTGTGTTTTCCTGTGAAACCATTGAACCGTCCACCTTTGTAGTAGAATATCGTGGGAATATCATCTCTCACAAAGAAAGTCTGAAGAAGAAACTTGATGATACGGAGAACAATTATTTGTTTGACTTTTTATGGAATGGAAGACGCTGGTGGTAGGTTTGCTGCTTGTTTTATGGTATATAACAACATTTTCTGGAGAAATCTCCATTACGGCAATTTGGTGTAAATGGAGGGCCCTTGGTGGGATTTACAAAGCATGAGGTCATACAATGTTTATCTATAAATGCATTTTGAAATCTTGCTAATTGGCCCCTCCTCTCAGCGGCTCTGCATCAGTGTACAGTTAGTATGGCTGGCACGCAAAGGTGATATTAAAGTATAAAGTATAATGCTGTTTTCTCCTTGATGTTTTCATTATCATTCTCTGACAGACCTGTTTCTTAAACTGTTTTTTAGTATTTATATCAGATATGATATAGGTGTATTACATGTTCCATATTTAGATTCTAAAATAATTCTTTCACTATTTTAGGTTTCAAAGTATTACAACATTTACTTGTTGTCTTACATTTATGTCTAAATTCAGAACATGATAGGTTGTATGTCGCATCATTTGCTAGTATCTGTTTGGCAAATTTGATCTGGAAGTAAATAGTTAAACCATAATTTACATTTGTGAATTTGGCAAATGTATACAGCAAATATGCTGTGGTAAAACAATGTTATTACGGTCAATAGTTTTTCATCCATAAAATTGCTCAGCTTAAAAAAATAATTCTGATTTAAAAAAATAAAAAAATAAAAAAAAGTGATAGTCTTGAATGATAGAATTTTGATGCACCTAACAATTTACGGTAGAATTTGGTCCGAAAAGTTGAGTTTTCATATTTTGCTTTCAGCATAGATGCTTCAAAAGAGGATGGGACCCTTGGAAGAATTGTAAACGATGATCACACAAATCCCAACTGCAAAATGAGGACTATCATTTTTGAAGGAAAGCCACATTTGTGCTTATTTGCAATGAAAAAAATATCCCCTGGCGAGGAGATAACATATAATCATGGGGATTCCTCTTGCCCATGGTGCCCAGGGGTAAGTTTATCTTCTGTTAATATCACATATAATGTTTTTGCAGCAGTTGTGCTATTTGTGTGGAAGTACATGTTCTGTTGAGGTAAAGGTTGATGGACTTATATATTGTAATCACTGTTGTTGGTACAGTTACATTTTGACGTATGATTTGACTCTGGTCTGTTTATGTTTGCTGTATTTTCTATTCTTCTAGTACATTTGTCTGTAGTGAAAAATGTCTGGTTGCAACAGCTTACTTCCTGAGAAAAGATGACGATTCATGATTACTATGAGCTAATGATTGTTGTGGAAGTCAACATAGATATTTCTTAATCTATTTTTAACGTGTGTGCGTGTGTGCGTGTGTGCGTGCGTGCGTGCGTGCGTGCGTGCAAAAGTAAATTTGAGCAAATACGATTCATTGTTCATCTTTCCAGTCAGAAGACTTGAAAGCTTCCAGTTCTGAAGAATCCTGCTCTGATGAAGACTACATACCTGATAGTGCACCAATTAGTGATTCAGATGATTCTTTCACCACCATCGATGATCAGACGGCACCAACTGTCAAGCAAGAGTCAGACTCTTCTGAGGAGAGGATGATGAATGTGCCACAACCCAAAGACTCTTCATGCTTCCAGCAGGAGGACAATACTGCTTTCAGGTCTGACAAATCTGGCACCGTAGACCACATACCCAGTGAAGGCTCTTCTTGCACTAAAAAAAATCACTGTTATGTTTGCGGGAAAGCTTTTTCTAAAATTGCTCGTCACCTTGCAAAGCATAAAGATGAACAGTCTGTTATTGCTAAAGCATTCGCATTCCCTAAACTCTCTAAGGAACGGAAGATGTTACTTGAGAAGTTACGAAACCAAGGTAATTTCCAACACAATCGAGAGGTTTTGCAGAGTCAAAGTGGACAACTCAAACTGAAAAGAAGACCTACAAAAAAAAACCTTTCACTGACTGGAAAAAAATATGCGCACTGTCTATATTGTAAAGCAATGTATCTTGGTACGGAGTTGTGGCAGCATGTGCGCAAATGCCCTTTCAAGACTGTGTTAGACACAGAAGAAGAAGAACCTAGTAGGACTAAAGTCTTAGCTCTGGTTGCTATTGCTGAGTCAATATTCGGCCAACAAATTTCTTCTGGTCTGCAGAAGATGCTCGGACATATGAAGCAAGATGAGATTGCATCTGTAGTTCAAACCGATTTATTCATATTGCAACTGGCTCAGTCTCTCTACAATAAGCACGGACAAGATCCAACAAAAGCGGAATACATCAGACAGAGGCTAAGGGAAATGGGAAGGTTCTTGTTAACCTTGAGAAAAATATCGAAAAATCAAATATTTAGCTTTGAGGATGCTGTAAAACCTAACAATTTCAAGAAAGTCATTGAGGCTGTCAAAGAGGTTGCTGGTTTCAACGAAGAGATGCACTCCTATCACACACAAAGTCTTGCACTGAAATTGGGAAATTTGCTTAGGAAGATCGGTGACATTATCCTCACCTGTGCCCTTGCAACTGATAACGATGAGCAGGTGATAAAGGAAGCTGAAAGATTTACAAGACTTTGCTCAAATGTCTCCTACACTGGTCTTGCTGCTTCGAGCGAACCAAAGTTAAAGGAATCATCTACCATATCATTCACACGCGATGTACAGCTACTCCACCAGTACCTAGAAAGGAAATCAGCTGATGCAATTAAAAGCCTGAAGGACCATGAGTCCCCCCAGACTTATGCAAAACTTGCAAGAGTGACACTCGCACAAGTAACTATCTTCAACAAATGGTGTGCAACAAAACTTTCAAAAATGACACTCAAGTCTTTTGAGCAAAGGGACCAGACTGCATTCCACGAAGACATAGCTCGTGGCCTCTCACAGGTCGAGCAAAAGCTATTCAAGCACTTCATCAGGGTAGAGATTAAGACCAAACGTGGCAGAAAAGTTGCTGCTTTGTTAAACCCTGAAGTTGTCAGTGGAATAACACTGCTGGTAAACAAAAGAGATGCATGTGGTGTACATAGGGACAATCCCTTTCTATTTGGAAGGCCCAAGTCCAAGGCCCATTTTACTAGCTTCAGACCACAGAACTGCATCAGGAGTTTTGCAAGTCAGAGCGGTGCACAGAACCTGGGGTGTTTCAGTGCGGGACCTCTTCGTAAAAATGTTGCAACACTGTCCCAGATTCTGAGCCTCAGGGATAACGAGCTTGAACAGCTTGCCAACTTTTTGGGCCATGATATTCGGGTCCACAGAGATTTCTATCGGCAGCCAGAGGCAACTACAGAACTTGCAAAAATCTCAGAGCTACTACTGGCAATGGGGAAAGGATCTCTTGCAAGATTCCAAGGAAAATCTTGTGAGGAAATTGAGATTGAGGGTATGTACCCAATTTTGTATGTGTGGGTGTGCGTGGGTGGGTGGGGCAGCACACATACTGTGTAACACACATGTATACATATCCTGCTTTTCTTTCAAGATGAATTGGAACCAGATCTGGAGGGGGACAATGCAGAAAATAATGATTATGAGGAAGACTATGAAGTGCCAGGTCCTTCCCTAAGACCAAGCAGTATGTAATAAACATGAGTTCTTCCAGTATCTAGTAATAGTAATGCCTATTCTTTCAGGATTTATGTTCTTCTTTTCTGGAAACAGGTTGTGCAGGGATAAGTGTCATCTCTATCATGTTTCATGTTCAAAACTTTAGGTAGAATTCAAATGTATTTCAAATGTCTCATATGAGCACATGCTCCAAATGTGAATAGACTACAAGTCTTTATTGCTTACTTAGGAAAAAGAAAAAGGATGACCCAGGATGAGGCTACCAGCTCTAAAGTAAAAGACAGGAGTGCCATCATTTTTTGTTTGTTAATTCACTAGCAGCGGTGTTCATATTACCTCAGGTCGCATGTAGAGTTTTCCCCTCCAATGTTCAGATTGGTGATGGTGAATACCTCATACTGTTTTAGCTATCAAGATAGATCTTGTCCAGCAATAATATGAAGCTTGCTGGGCAGATTTAGTTGCCAAGTGCTCACTCAAGTTTGTTTGGTTTCTAAGTGTGATGTCAAGGTATTTATGAGTCATTTGGTGTATTGAATATTGATATACGGTTCATGATTTAGGGCCAAGTTGTGTTCTACTTAAAAGGAAGTTAAGTAGACATGCAAGTCCTAGACCAGCTCTTGGAGCTATGGAAGACGCTGATACTCAAAGCGTTTTTTTGTCAGTGAAGGTGGAACTAAACAGGAACAAGAGAGGGAACCCTGCTGAGTTATATTCTCATGTACCTGTATTTCCTCTAGATCCAGCTCCCCCAGAGGACTGTTTTTCTGAGTTGGAGACAGTCGGCACAGATTTATCCCTGAGCCGAAGTGTGCTGGGCAGCGCCGCTGAGTGTGAAAAAGAGTTTGCAGAGTTATCAAATAAGAAAGAAGGTGATGAGTTAAAGGCAGAGAAAGTGGGAGAGAAGGTCAACAGCTCAGAGGAAATGCCTACGAGAAGTGCTTTTGATGAGGACACAAACATGGACACAACTCCTTGCAGCAACTTGGAGACCACAAACATCTGTATTACTGATGAGAAGGTGGACATGGACACCAATGAGGACATTGGCACAAAGGAGGACAATGGGGGAGATGGTGACTCAAACAGCTCGGCAGGAAAGCCTATGGTAACAGGTGTGAAAGATGGGACAATGCAGAGAGGACAAGAGTGAAAAAAAAGTCTCTTCACAACACAGACGAACAGAAGGATTTGATGGAAGTGGAAAGCGGCAGTTCCTCCATGCCCTTTAATTTAAATACAGGTAAAATAATTAGAACAAAATAGATTTTTTTTTAAAGCAATTTTCATGACAAATGTTACAAAGTGCCTTTTCACATAAGAAAAGCCAAAATTGCAAAATACAAGCGATTAAATACAATCAAAATAAATGAAAACTGTTAGAATGTCACCATAAATACAAGGCTTCCTAAGTCCATTTAAGTCCACATTGATTTAATCACAATGACATTCATGACATTTCAGTTCATACTGTAATGACTCTGGATTGAATCAGGTGGCCTGTAGTCAAATGTTGACGGGTGTCATCCATCCGTCCATCAAAAGTGACAAAGATGATATTTCAGGCCATTGTAAATAAGAATTTTATTAATTGACATACCAGGTGAAATAAATGTTTAATACGAATCTCAGACACCACAGGTCTGATTTTGACGAAACTGGGAGGGAGATCTTTGCACCACCGGTGCATCTTACTACCAAATGGTCCAAGACGTGCCTGCATCATTCATGGGATGTTTCACTTATTTTATTTGTACCATGACTATTCACAGTAAATCTTATCACATGTTGCAGATGTTCCTGCAGGATGGGACAGCACATTATCGGCTGTAGTGAAGGGGATGAAAGTAGTCAAGGTGTCAGTACCAAAATTGCATGTTGTGAGTATCCTATTTCTTGCTATCTTGTCCCATGTAATAATTGTAATAAACTGCCTCATGGTATGAATTAACGCTATAGCTTGAGGTTCACACCGCTAGCAACCACATCGCTAGCAACCACATCGCTCTGCTACTGTCCAATGTCTGATTTTGAGCTTGTGCATTCCTATCTGTAATGCCTGTAATGGCTTTCCAAGTTGCTTGCAGTGTGAATGCATCAGGTCATAACTGAGAAGGGACAAGAATAGTAATAGTAACAACTGCAAAGGTACATACTCATGCTGTCTTAAATGTTAAGGTAGTCGAGTGACAACTTTCCAATGTTCAAGCCAAATGGCCACATGATTGACAGGTTTGAATCCTGTTCATGCCCTTCCACCAAGAAAGTAATTTTCTTTCCTCCGCAAAAGCCTTAATAAGTCTTAATCTAACTCGTAACTACACGCAGCCAGGAAGGTGATTGTGGATGTACATAAAGTCCAAACCTGGACATCTTGCTTTTTTTGGTTTTTGGTAAAAATGGGCAGTCTGCTCCCCTCAGTATGTTTTCATGATTGAGACAGTGGGAAGGCTGAGAGGGACACAAGTAGAGGAGACACAGTAGCGGATATTCTGATTTGATCGTAGGCCAACAGGGTTACATGTGGGTCCAGACCTCTACACCATCACTGTGCACCGTCTTAACAATCTGTTGTTGACAGGAGGACTTAAAGATTGGTTCGGTCTTGTCCGAGATGGGAAACTCTGCATCTCCAGCTACCGAAACACCGTCCACATCTGCCCTCATCTCCCCAACTGTGCCCATGTCTTGTTTCCACTGCAAGAAGACCCTGATGAAAGGACAAAGAGCATATCAGAGGAAGGGCTCTCCATATGTCTTCTGCTCCACTTCCTGCATCCCTGCAGCACTAGGTACTAGACAGTCATTTTATTATGGTTGCATTTCTTCCTCGCTCTCTGTCCTTACTGTATATTTCCCTCACAGTCTCGGTGATGGAGGACAACAATTCCCCTGTTGCAAAGCATGCAGAGGAGAAACCCAGTGTATTGCCACAGCTCACGGAGGAGGACCAATCAGAGGATGACATAGTACCAGTAGATTTGCTGCAGCTCAGCTCTTCTCCGTCTTGTGGAGCCACAGCCAGTTCAGGTGAGAGACATGGCTTCAGAGTGAAGGTGCTCGGGGTGTCTCCAGAAAAGGAAGTTTGTTTTTTTGTCTCGAGACCACAATGTGGAGTAAATCCCGAAATTTCCGAATTCGTTGAGGTGCAAAATAACCAAACAAAAAAAACCAACTTCCCAATTCCCAACTACCAAGCTATAACTGCTACACCACCAGTCCGATTTTGATTTTTTGATTTAGTTTGTTTTGTTCCCATATTCGCAATAAACCTAATCATATGTTGCACATGTTCCTATAGGCGGGGACAACACATCGTCGGCCGTGGTGAATGGGATGAAAGTGTCAGTACCAAAATTGGACAACGTGAGTATACAACATTTCTTACTATCCTCTTTCACATAATAATTGTACAAAAAAAACCCCAACTGTACTAGGACAGTACTAGGGTTGTACTAAGATTGTACTAGGACTGTACTAGGATTTTCTAGGATTTTGATATTTTGTATTCAAAGTACCATTGGCGTGCAGGCCTTGTTGAGCTGTAAACTGTAAATATAATATTTCACTGCCATCTGGGATGTCAAAACTTTGATGCTCAATATGTCAGAACTGCACTTTACCCAGGCGTTCTCTGTCCTAGGAGCAGTTGCAGGCTCCAACCCAGACATCCCAGAAACTGTCTCCATGTAACCCAGTGAAGCAGTCCCTCCCTCCATCCCTGGTTGAGGGGAATGATCAGCCCATGGATGAGGAGTGCAACCAGGCTCTAACATCCTCTACATCCACGGTGGGCGCTGGCAACAAGCCTAATACTGCAAAGGTAGTGCACACACTTCTTTTCACAAGGAGTTGGAAAGTTATGCAACTTGTACAAGCAAATATAAAGCATGTATGCAAGTATACAGCCACACAAGGCAGAGGTATGAGATAATGGTCTAAGTTAATAATATTATCTAAGCTGATTACACGCCGTCTGTTGTTGTCAATTGATGACTTTCCAATGATCAGACCATGAGTGAGGACTTACAACTTGGACTCAACAGGCTTGAATCCTCTTCATGCCTCTCCACCTCAAAAATGATGCTTGATTTTGAAAAAGCATCTTGCACCATCTTACCTTAATGTTGTTGACAGGAGGACTTGAAGATCGGTTCGGTCTTCTCAATGACGGGAAACTCGGCGTGTCCAGGTACCAAAACGCGGTCCACTCCCACCCTTGTTTCCCCAGCCTTGCACAAGGAGTGCTTCCTCTGCAAGGAGAACCTGATGGACGAACAGATCGTTTACCAGAGGAATGGCTGCCCAGACATCTTCTGCTCCACTTCCTGCCTCTTCACAACACGGCCACGCATCAAACCAGCCACCAAGATCTGCTTCCGCTGCCATAAGTGAGTTTGGTAGAAAAAAAAATTTCCTTGGATGATTTTCAAGGAATGCACTCCATTTAAGTGTGTGTATGTCTGTCAATTGCACAGATATTCAAACAGTAAGCCAGGTTCCTTCAGCTGGATCAAAATTTGAACCCAATTAGGGTCAATCAGGTGGCAGTAACCTGACTGAGGGATTAATGAGGTTGTTATTGTATGGGGTTGTGGCTCAGTCAGACCAACTAACGTATAACCAGGGGTGTAAAAAGTAGAAAGTAGCAGTACTGACCATGTTTTTCCTCCACCCATCCCATATACCAGGTGATTCTAATTAGCACAACTCTTCATCTTGGTAAGAGCCAGGTTGGAGCAAATACGTGGTTAGGATTTCTACTTTCTGAAGCTTTACTTTCTACTTTTTACCACCCCTGCATATAACCACTCTGCATGTGTCAAAGTTCACAGCCCTCATACAGAGATAACTACATTTTTCTTTGCTTGATCTCATCTCTCCTTGTTCTCAGGGTGATAATGCGGCCTCAGGATGTTATCCTGGCTCCAGTGGATGCTGACGGCACCATGAAGGAGTTGTGCAGCCAGACCTGCCTGTCCTCCAGCAACTACAAGAGGATGTACAAACAGCCAGTGTCGCAGCATATCTGCAGCATGTGCCGCAAATACGGCAATGTAAGGAAAAGGGAATTAAGTTATGTTTAATTGTTTGTTTATTTATAATGACAAACTTGGTCATAACCTTTATTCGTAGTGCACTTTTCAAAACGTATAGTGTGACAGACAGTAAAACAAATAAAAGTCAGTATGTCTGGCATTAATGTCTGATTTTCATGATGTATTAATTATGTTTCAGAGTAACTTATTCTGGGGTTATGGCCACTTGTTGATATGACACAACAAATGTGTCCTTTGTGGGCCTGCTTTGTTAAATAAATAAAGGATTAATTATAACATATAAAATTAGATCAAAAACTAAAGTGAAAATATTAATAAAAACATTACACACATAAAAAACATTTAGCTCACTGCCTCTATTATCTATACTTACATTAATTGAAATGATTTCAGTAACACACTGCTCCTTTGTCATCCCTCCTGCAGAGCAAATATGAGATGAACGCCCTGAACGGTGCGGCCCACAAGATTTGCAGCGATTCCTGCCTTACCCACTTCCGCTCTGTCAACAACCTGACCATGGCTAGCTGTGGGAACTGCGGCTCCTACTGCCACAACAAGTCCCTCATGTTGAAGATAGCGGACGGCAGCAGAACCCTCTGTGGTGCAGAATGTCTGGCCAAGTTTAAAGAGGTACAGAAATCAGAAATAAATACTACTGAATAATACTCCAAGGGTATTACGAAAACAAGCAACAAAACAACAACATAAAATAGGGATAAGCTAAGATTCATCTTTAACAACAAATAAGCATTTCAGTATTTGATGAGATGTAACATTTGCAGCTCATAAGCACAGAATGAAGTCATTGATTTTGAAGCCATTTGAAGCACAACATTGCTGCAGGGTAGGGCTGTCAAAATTGCTCAAAAATGACGTTCGAATATTCCCTCTAAAAAAATCACATATATTCGAACTATTCGAATATCTGGTTGCGCATTTTGTCAATGACACGCATTACGTCAATAACAGGACAAATTAATACAAAGAGACATAACTAATTGTATAGGTAGTTTATTTAAGTTGAAACATACTTGACAACGCATTACGTACACAAAAACAAGTAAATCAACTAATGGTCAAGACAGCAGACCTCACTCTCGCTCACTCGCACGCACTCTTTCTCTCTCTCCCGCATCCTCACGCTCTCTGCGCATAACGGTTTAAATGAACAACAACAATCAACAAATGTTGAGTGCTGATCAAGAGTTTTGTGCACGCAATTTAAGGTCGCGATTCTTGATTGAAACAAATATTATTAACATTAATTTAAGTTTTACAGTATAGGCCTACCGACATTGAACGCTCCGAGTGAGCTATGCGTTAAAGAAACGTAACGTTAAAGAAAATGAGGCACACAATTCCGAGAAATGTGACAAAGAACTTTTCCCCTGAGGTCCATAAAAAATAAAGTGCTATTAAAAACGAAAAAGGCTACTTACATTCTTGGTGCTTGTATAAAAAAAGGGGGGGGGGCGTCACCTTTCTCTGCTGCAGTCGAGTTGGGCTCTGCACTTTCTGCCATCTTCCATGTAAGTCAACTTTCAGCAGTGAAGCTGTAGACAGTGCGACTTCTGTGGCGTGACCAATCGAAAAGCAGACAGCCGCCTCTGCTACCGCGGGTGTTTTTTTCCACATTCGAATATAAATTTTCACCTTCGAATTTCAGTTTTTTTAAACTATTCGAATATATATTCGAATTTAGAATATTCGTTGACAGCCCTACTGCAGGGTGGCCTGGAGTTTAACTGTTAATGAAGAGCAAAACACTGAACCTAAAATACAATGGGTCTGATGTGCCTCTCATTCTCTTCTATTTTTCTTACTTCTTACTTGGCAGAAAAGCAAGACTCTCCAGCCATGTACCATGTGTCACACTTCCCAGCCGATGTCGGATATGGTCGATGACAAAAACAGTGAGAACACAGTGGACTTCTTCTGTACCACCGCCTGTGTGATGGCATACAAGGTCCAGACTGTCAGTGCATCAGGTACTGGACACTAGTTTTGTCAAGACTGCATCTCTCAAACCCTCAACTCCTCTCACAAACAATCCAGTATATTTTACATTTTATGCTCTAATAAGCTAGATATCGCAAATATTCAAGAAACTTAGATATCAACCACCTTTCTAATAATTCTATCAGGTCATTGCTTCCTCTAGCTCTACTTCTCTATTGATCACCGTCATGGTCCCTAGTGCACAGAGCGGTCAGAGTGCAGAACAGCCTCCTCGGAGCTGGTAGGGAAGGACATTAGATGCTTTCCAACACAATGGTTTGGACCCAGGTGGTTGGGATGAAGGACACTTTCCCTAGTCACAAGCCGCGCTGCTGTCTATAAAAGCCCACTAATGGCTAGACTGTATATTTCCCTCAAAGGCTATTTAGTTTGTTTTGTTCCCATATTCACAGTAAATCTTATCACATGTTGCTCATGTAGGATGGGACAGCACATCATCGGCTGTAGTGAATGAGATGAAACTAGCCACGGTGTCAGTACCAAAGTTGGACATTGTGAGTATCCTATTTCTTGCTATCCTCTCCCATGTAATAATTGCAATAAACTCGAGTACACAACGGTTACAAGTCTTTTGTTGTCCTAGGAGAAGTTGCAGGCTGCAGCCCAGATATCCTCTACATGTAACACAGTCAAGCCTTTCTCTCCACCGCTGGTCAAGGATGAGAGCATGGATGAAGAGTACAACCAGGCTCTAACATCATCTGCATCCACTGCAGGCATTAAAGGCGAGCCTAATACTGCAAAGGTATTGCACACACTTTTTTTCACAAGGAGTTATAGGAAAGTTATACAAGTTGTACAAGCAAACCTCATGGTAGAGGTATGTGAAAATGGTACCCGCTGTCTTAAAGTTTGAAGTGGTAACCTCTCCCCTTTGAAAAGGATGCTTGAAAAGAATGTTTATTTGAATGGGATTGTGGGTGAACATGAACAAAGTTGGACCCTTACCACTCTGTTGTTGACAGGAGGACTTGAACATGGGTTCGGTCTTTTCGGTGACAGGAAACTCCGCATCTCCAGCTACTAAAACACAGTCCACTTCCACTCTCGTCCCCCCGGCCTTACATGTGGCCTGCTCTCACTGCAAGAAGAAGCTGATGGACAGTCAGACAGTTTATCAGATGAAGGGCTGCCCAGACCTCTTCTGCTCCACTCCCTGCCTCTCTGCAATCAAACCAGTCACCAAGAACTGCCACTACTGCTTTCAGTGAGTCTGGTAGAAAACGATATTTTCTCCTGCTTTGCTATGGTGCAATTCCTTTTCTCGGGATGATTTTCAAGGAATATGCTTCATTTTAAGTGTGTGACTGCGTGAGAAAGAAGAAGACATGTGAGTTGAACCACAGTTTAGACAGTTATTTCCAAGTCCGTGGTCACGGGAAGTCATGGATAGTGCTGACTAAATCTTTTCCTGATTGTGAATGTTGGCTTGATTTCATCTCTCCCCGTTCTCTCAGAGTGATAATGCGGCCTCAGGATGTCATCCTGTCTCCGGTGGATGCTAAGGGCACTATGAAGGATTTCTGCAGCCAGACCTGCCTCTCTTCTTTCAACTACAAGAGGAACGTCTCCACCAAGATACCCCTCTGCAGCATGTGCACCAAATACTGCATTGTAAGGAAAAGAGAATGGAATCAAATAAAATCTAAATCTTTTTGTAATAATAAATGCCATCAGTAATAATAAACTTAGTAATAAACTTTAATAAACACTTTTAAGGGATACGTATCCTTTATTTAACCCTGAAGTAACCGGCTCCTTTGTCATCCCTCCTGCAGAGAAACTATGAGATGATCCTGAACGATGCGGTCCACAAGATTTGCAGTGATGCCTGCTTTGTCCGCTTCTGCACAATCAACAACCTGACCATGGCTAGCTGTGGGAACTGCGGCTCCTACTGCCACAACAAGCCCCTCATGTTGAAGATGGCGGACGGC
The DNA here is from genome assembly GCA_034670385.1 of Hoplostethus mediterraneus. Classification (NCBI taxonomy): domain Eukaryota; kingdom Metazoa; phylum Chordata; class Actinopteri; order Trachichthyiformes; family Trachichthyidae; genus Hoplostethus; species Hoplostethus mediterraneus. The sequence continues at coordinate 4,259,031 of JAXDDW010000009.1, forward strand.
AGCAAAACCCTCTGTGGTGCAAAATGTCTGGCCAAGTTTAAAGAGGTACAGAAATCAGAAATCAAAACCGGCATCACGTAATCAAAGTGTCCTTGAGTGAAACATTTAACCCCTACCTGCTCGCTCATTCAATCCCTGAAATGTAAAATGCCATGGGTTTTCATTTCACTGCATGTATGTGTATGTGACAGTTAAACTTCTTGAATCTCTTGTAATACTGATCTTGTGAAGTGCATCGCCCTTTCTAAGAATGAAGTACAGAATGAAGTCATTGATTTTGAAGCCATTTGAAGCACAACATTGCTGCAGGGTGGCCTGGAGTTTAACTGTTAATAAAGAGCTGAAACCTGAACCTAAAATGCAATGGGTCCGATGTGCCTCTCATTCTCTTCTATTTTTCTTACTTCTTACTTGGCAGAAAATCAAGACACTCCAGCCGTGTACCATGTGTTGCACTTCCAAGCTGATGTCGGACATGGTCGATGACAAAAACAGTGAGGACACGGTGGACCTTTTCTGTACCACCAGCTGTTTGATGGCACACAAGGTCATGACTATCAGTGCATCAGGTACTAGACAGAGATTGTAGATCTTTGCTGTCAGAAGTTGCACAATCTCTCTTACTAACCCCCCCCCCCTCTCTCTACAGGTGCCCTGTTGACTTGTGACAGCTGTGGTAAGACTACAGCACCATCCCACCACTTGGCCATGTCAGATACCTCCATCAGGAACTTTTGCAGTCTACCATGTGTCATTGCTTTTCAGGTAATTTGGCCTACAGGCTGTAGGATTTTTAAAATCCTAGAAGACTATGAGGGGAACACTGCAGATGTCTAGTATCATTGCTGTATGGGCACACAAACGTAAAGAGTTAGCGGTTGGGATCACAAAGTTGATGACAAGGAGCATCACATACAAGGATCACCTGTGATCATCGACAGAGCGCAACAATTCAGAGTATTCTGTGTATTTGTGTATACAGGGATTATGGGGATCAGGAAATTCAATCATTATACTTTTTTCCTTTTCTTTATCACAGGAGAAGTTCAAAAAGGCCCAGAAACTGCGGGGTGTTGCCACTAAGGCCCCGGTAGCTTCCGTCCAGATCCAGCCCTCTAGGTCTAACCCGCCCCAGCCTGACGTCCCCATAGGCCCAGCGAAACTGCCATGCTTCCACTGCTACCGCCTCATAACCACTAAACCTGAACTCATCCAGATCAAGGTAACTTGTCCTCTATGTGCGAGGATTTCAGTCTTACACTATTCCTGTGTGACAGCATTGACCTACCTACTGTTAGCCTCCTGCCTTGTGAGCTGAGGAATTGTGAGTGTTGATGATGTACAAATGCACACTTCTTGTTACAGTTGTTATTGTCACAATCAAACTCTGTGTGTGCAGGACCAGATGGTTTTTGTGTGTAGCTTGGACTGTTCTCAAGAGTTTAAGAAGGCCAACTTTGTGACGAGCCTGTGTGAATACTGTAAAATGGAAAAGGTCACCAAGGACGTCAAGAGGATCAACAACAAAGACTGCTACTTCTGCAGTGATGGTACGTTGACAGACGGAAATGTCCGCAGGACTCATTCAGGGGTTTGTCGTCAGTTTCTGTCGGCTTATCTTCAGATGTGTTTATGGGCTAGTTCATGGTAGTTTTGCCCAAAACAAAATGTATCCTTTAAGGGAAATTGGGTCAATAGCAGCAAATGAAAGGCTACAGATAAAAGTACAAAAATCATCATGATGCTAATAAATTTCAAATCCTCAAATCTAGCTGTATGGAAATTGTAAATTGTAAATGTTTTGGGACCCTGAGCCTCTCCTCTCTCCCTTTCCAGAATGTAAGATGCTGTATAAACATGACCTGGCCAAGAGCTGGGGGAAACACTGTCGCTGCTGTGCCTACTGCTTGTCCATCTCCAAGGTGCTGGTGAGAGGAAAGTATAGAGGAAGGGCCAAGGAGTTCTGCTCTGACGACTGCAGGTCCAATTACACCATGCTTTTCCGCCATGTAAGCTAGCCTGAATGACAGAGTTGTTAAACTGGTGATCACGATGTAGATGATGTGGATGCTGTGCGCTGCCTCCATGGTTGTTCTCTTCTTTCTCTCAGGTTGCCAAGTGTGACACCTGCAGTCGCAAGAGGAAACTGATGCAGAGCCTTCCCATACTGGGGAAGGTCAAACATTTCTGTGACCTGAATTGTCTACTACACTTCTGCAGCAACAAGACATTCACCCTGGGCCGGGTAGTCACCAAGGGTACGTAATTCCCATTGAGACACTCTTGATTCTTGGTCTGCAGTATCTCTGTTCTGTTTTTTCTCTTCCTTACCTCTCTGTTTCCTGCCTCCAACGCCTCATCCCCTGGATCTGCAGGTACAATTGAGGCTACTCCTGTCATCGCTAACGTTGTATCGCTTGCTAGTGCTAAGACTGGGCAGTCCAATACCTCTGCCAGCACTGCCCAGCAAGGTATGCACACACACGCTTGCATGTATTGTATATGAGATAGAGAGATATTGATACATATACTGCATATACTGTAGATCAGTTACTGTCCTAACTTTCACCCTCATGGACATCGGGGTGTTGATTGTGCAGGTTTGCTCTTTTTTGCTGACTTATACTCTGTCATTGTCTCCACAGGCACTGTCCCTAATGTTCGAACAAAGATCCTCAGACATGTAAGTTGAGGGAATGAAAACAGGCTCATTTTAAAGCTTACTCCTTGTATACCACAAAGGAGGACTTCTTAATAACTTGGTCGACAAGAGTTGCAGTTGTGAAATGATTGTCTTTCCTAAAACTCCCATTCTTTAGGCACATAACTTATGGTGAGCTGCACCTTTTAATTAATGGTTAGTTGGATAGCAAGGTGGGTAATGAGTAGGGAGACCTGGCTTCAAACCCCTGTACTGGTAAGCATCTGCCTGCTGTGCTTGAGCAAGACACTGAATCCAGGGAGGCTGTTCTGTATTTGACGCTGACCTCTGACCTTTCCGTGGTGAAATGATCAGTTCCCAATTAAATCAGCATAGAAATTAACCATGTCTATTCAGTTCTGTTGAGACAAGTCAAGTCGTACGTTCAGAAACAGAATCAGCTGTTCAGTCATTGTTGTCCAAGAGCTGTGGACCTCCAATATGGCTGCCAGAGGGTGTGTTAAAAGCCCTCTATAGATTTCCACGTATTATTATTATTGTTTTTGTCATTGTGGTTATTATTGTTGGTGATCTTATCATTATTATTATTTGTCTGTCCTTCAGACCAGTACTCAGACACTGGAGGTGAATGCCCCTGTTCCTGTCCCCAAGATCCTGAAGAACAAGGCCCTGCTCTGTAGACCCATTGTCCAGAACAAGGGGGTTGGCTGTGAAACACAGACAGTCGACACCGAGGCACAGACAGGTAACACACCCAGGCATTATTTTAATAAACCAACTACAATAAAGGGACTGGAATGGACAGAGACGCTATTCTCTGTCCACGTTGAAATATTTACTTTACAGTTAATATTCAGTTGCACACACACACACACACACACACACACACACACACACACACCTTCTTCTGTTTTCAGAGCTCTGATATTGTCTGTCTCTCTCTGTTCTCCAAAGATGACCTCTTCCCCAAGGTGCTAGTCCTGCCTGTCCCAGTGCCACTGTTTATTCCTGTGCCTATGAGCATGTACAACCAGTACACCCCAAAACCCATAGACCTGCCCTCACCGGTATGTGCAACCCCTCATGTTGTTTGGACCTTGATTTAGCTGAGGACGTTACTGGGGAAAATCTGAAATTACAATACGTTATTGCCTTTATTTATAAGAAACCTGTACTTAAATCAGAGTTTCTTAAGCACTAGGACCCAAAATGGGCTGTGGCCCTCAAATTTGGCTCAGGCTGAAAATATTTTGAAAAACTCAAACTCACTGTCCCAAACTACGTATCACAGCTCCCTGTTCCCATGTTCCTTCCTGTAAAGCAGGACAGCGCTGAGCGCATTGTGGAAACCATGCAGGAGACAGAGCTCATACTCATGGCTAAGCAGGAGGAGGAGGATGAGGAGGATGTCAAGGAGGATGTCAATAAGGATGGTCAGAAGGACAGAGTAGTGGAGCAAGAGGGAGAAAGGCCAGAAGCTCATGCCCCGGATGGTATACATTTTAATGTTATGATGTGAATTGATTAAAGTGTTTAATACTGATTACTAAAAGAGATCCAGAAAATGTGTAGGAGCCCCGGATCAATAGCTCCTCTGTCTCCACTGTCCAGAGCTTGCCAGTAACTACAGTGATGACCTGGACACAGACGACCTGGCCAGCTTCCTCAACAACTGGGAGGACCCCTTCTCTGACACCAGCCTCAGGTCACCCAATCGATCGTGCGCTCACGAGAAGCTCCACCCAGTCTTGGACGTTCCGATGGGCATGCCCAGTGAGCCTTATTTTGAGCCTCCGCCTCCAGCCCCGCCTCCCATGGACATCGAGGCCGACTTCCCTGTTGGTGAGAGGACGAGTTGTACAAACTCAATTTCCTCAGTTATTTTATGCTTTTCTGGGCCAGGGGGAGGATATTAAAGAACAATTTCTAAGAATGTTCTATTATTATTGTTGTTGTTGTTATTATTGTTATTATAATCATTATTTGCAGTGGTGGTTGTGGGTAATATAATTTGTGCCTCCACCTCCATCCCAGTTTTGGTCCTATTTAGGCTGCAGTGGTGTGCAAGTCTCCTAAGATACAGGTTAAAAAATGTAACATTTTAAGTTATCACCCACCACCATTGAAATGTCTGTAGATCTTTTTCATGCTTTGTCTGATGTTTCATCTGATGTAATTTCCAGAAACTCTGGAGGTGATGGCCAAGCTGAGAGAGGAGGCTCAGCGCTCCCCCAGCCCTCTGCCTGCCCCTTCCCGACGGCAACAAGCTCACAGGAAAGCCAGGGACAAAAAGAAGGTAACAACGGCGTGGCAAGGGAGTTTAGAGGATGTTCAAATGTTTACTTACGCTTAATGTGCCCAAAATAAGATCAGATTGGATTTGCACATTCTCAGTGTGTTGCCTTGATCACATCTGTGTTGTAAAATCCTCTCCCCTCACTCCTCTCAATCCCAGGGTCGTAAGTCACAACGGGTAGCGGAGGAAGCTGCAGCGGTGACGTCTCAAAGAGGCTGTTCCAACAAGGCCAAGTCTAAGGACCCCCCCAAACTGGAGAGTCAATATGGAATTGATGCCTGGAAGAGATGGATCCAGTGGAGGGAAACCCAGCCCAACATGGAGAAGCCACGCTGTGGTTGTGAGTCCAGACATACAACAAATACCGGCCCGCTGCTGATCTCGCTCACTCTCAGCTAACCTCGTTCTGTAGTCGCGTTGGATAAAAGGGACCCTCAAAAACCACATTATGCTAAATAAAACCTCTCTTTTATCTTTACCTCAGTGCGTGCCATGAAGTTGAAGGAAGACATACTTCGCTGCACCACCACAGAGCTGCGCTACGGTCTCTGTTGCTTCATCAACGAGGTGAAACGACCCAACGGAGAACCTTACTCCTCTGACAGCTTGTTCTACCTCTGTCTCGGCATACAACATGTAAGACGGGTAACATCATGCAGACGCACACAAAAAGGCCTCGTCTTTCACATGCTTGTGAAGCCCAGGAGACTACTGTAGGCCCTTTAGAGTCCAGGGGCCTCATTTATAAAACTTTGCGTAGATTCCATCCTAAAACATTGCGTATGCACAAACCTCAGAATCTACTAACGCAAGAAAATATTGATTATCTATAAACGAATGTAACCACGGTTCTATGAAGTCACCTGTGACCTGGGATGACGTAGGGCACGCCCCCAGTATAAAATCCCCCGTCATCCAGTAATCTGTTCCCACAGAATCTTCTCACCACGATTCCGAGTGACAGAGAACTCTGGCGGTCATCTAGAATTCATAGAACCGTGGTTACATCCGTAACCCTCGTTCTGTTTCATTCTTCCTGACCGCCAGAGGTGGCGCTTAAGCACTGGATGACTCATACCAACAAGGTCACGAGGAAGGCCATACCACACTAAGGGGCCAAAGTTTCTACAGGGTTCCTATGTAACCCTGTAGAAACAACGTCGGCATATTCATGACCTATTTAGCATTGACCATTTCTGGATGATTGTGGGAGGACACTGGGACGAGTAGTGGGAGGACACTGGGAGGAGAACACAAGCACACAATTCACCACTGGTGGGTATTTATAAAGAGAAGACTGCGTACAGGTGTGCGCCGCTTATAGATCTGAATATTTTCTTGCGTTAGTAGATTCTGAGGTTTGTGCGTACGCAATGTTTTAGGATGGAATCTACGCAAAGTTTTATAAATGAGGCTCCTGGACACCCATCCTGCACAGCCTGCAGCACTCGGCCACCAAGTCCTCATACTTTGGCAAACTACAGTGCATGTCCTGTAAAATCACATTGGGACACTCACACTATTCTCATTGCTCTGTTCTCATCCTCATTTGTCTCTCTGTAGTACCTGTTTGAGAACGGTCACGTGGAGAACATATTCAATGATCATTTCTATTGCATGTTCTCCATGGAGTTTACCAAGATGCTGAAAGATTTCAAACCCTCAATAACATCCAGTGGTAAGAGATTTTTTTAACACCATTTTGACTTCCTGACTACTACATTTTTAACACATCCCTGTCCTCCTCACTCCGTCTCTCTTTCCTCCCTTGCTCGTCAGGCTATATCCATTCCCGCGTGGAGGAGGAGTACCTGTGGGACTGTAAACAGCTGGGGGCCTACTCCCCCATCGTCCTCCTCAACACCCTGCTCTTCTTCTGTTGCAAGTACTTTGGCTTCACCACGGTGGAGCAGCACCGCCAGCTGTCCTTCGCCCAGGTCATGCGCTGCACCAAGACCAGCCCCAACAACACCAAGACCACCTTCCTGCGCTTCTACCCTCCCATCTCCATGAAGGAATCAGAGACGCAGCCACAGCCAGGTACGATTGGGGCTGGTTCTGTACCAACTCTTGGTATCAAAATCGAGGTAGTGGGAAATAAAGAGAACCATGTCAAATCTGCAGAATCCAAATGAGAAACCAGCCCTAGGTACTGAACGGTAGTGCTGCTGCTACAGTCTGTAACTGGTCTACAGCAGGCCCATTAGCGGACCAAATCTGTTTTTTTTTCTTTATTCTTTAACCCACAGGAGGCTTACAATGAATCTAAGACTATTAGAAGATACTGAACATAGTCACATGAAAACTCATGAAATACTTATACAGGATTTATGTGCTATTAAATTCTCTGTTCCTGCAGCAAATAGTTGGCCTGTTCTTTTACAAAAGATGCACATTTTTTTACATTTTGATTGAATGATTTTTGCTGAAAAAGATCAAGCTACCTGCAGTAGCAAGCAGAGTGCTGTGCTGTAGCAACCTGAGTGGAATCTCGTCCTATGACCTTTGTCACATGTCATCCTCCTTTCACCTTCTCTCTATTTTCTCCCATCTCCACTGCACACTAATCTAATAATAAATCCTCATCACATGCATGCTTGTGTTAACAGTCATTATTGTGTATATTGCGTCATATGCTTCATATTGTTTATGCTTCAGATGCAGATGGTGTCCCGGCCAAGAAGCGTAAGGAGGAGGACAGGAAAGAGGACTTCCTGGAGATGATGGAGAACAGTGAGAACCATGTCCGCTGTCCAGTCAGGCTCTACAGTTTCTACCTCTCCAGGTGGTGAGTGCATTTCCACCTTTCTCTCTCTCTCTGGATGTTTGACCTGTTAAGCGTTGGGGTTTTGTGCTTCTTACACACAGTTTAAGTGAAAATTGTGCTTTTGATTCTAAGGCTGGACTGCCGGCCAAAGTGAACATCTATTTCTTCTCCCTCCTTCAAGTTCAGATTAAATTGAACCTCCTCCTGTCTTCAGCCCCAATAGGGGAAATAATTTATCTTGCCAGTTTGTATCATAGATTCCTGAAGAGTTTAACTTCACATCACATTGAAACCCCCTAAACCCAGTTTCCCTCACTGTTCTAGGTCAGTCTCCAGTCGCCTTCTTGGCACTAACATTTTTCTTTTCTCTTTCCATCCAGCTCAGAGTCGGTCAAGCAGCGCACCAACTTGTTCTACCTTCACCCCGAGCGCTCCTGCGTTCCCAACAGCCCCATGTGGTTCTCCTCCACTCCTCTGGACGACAGCACAATGGAGGCCATGCTCATCCGCATCCTCACCGTCCGAGAGCTGCATCTCAAGCCAGGCAAAGGGGGAGGAGGAGACGGAGGGAGAGGGAGGGGGCAGAGGTCGCCCAATGACTTCTTACCTGACGAGGAGGAGGATTCAGAGTGATGAAGACGGTGGAACGGAGACGTGGCCTTTTTTTGTGTTTGGAGGACTGTGTTTGAATTTGCAGCTAGTGGTGAAAAAAGTATGTAAACTGACTGAAATGCACATTTGAGGAGGTTCCAGTAAACATACATGTACAGAGACTAAATCTCTCACATACACACCGACGATGTGCTGAACTGCCAAGATATTCAACTCAGACCTCCATCACCAAACTCATCAGGATTTGAAGAGGATCTTATCATGCACATTTTTGTTGTTGAGCTGCATAGCTGGGACTCGAGGACTGACCTTGAAGACTCAGCTCAGCATTCAGACTGTTCTTTTACTGATGCTCAGCAGGACACTGAGCTGTCCTACTGCGTTGGCTCTGCTGAATGGTAGCTTCTGAGGAGAAATGCTACTCTGATGAAAACTTGCTTCAATCCCTGTGCAGCCTGGACTCAGATTACGGGTTTTTATATTTGTTGTTTTTTTAAACGGCTTACGCCAGCCTTTACCCAGGAGGAGCTGCCACCCGGTCAAAAATACCTTTGACTGGGTTTCAGTGGTTTAAATGCTGCTTTAGAGGCCTTTCCACCTTTTGTACTTGTTTTGTTTTGTATGGCTTCAGTTTGAAAGGTCTGGTCACTGGAATGTTTTACTGCAGATGTGACTCTTATTTTTTGTTAAATTAAAGCATTAAACAATATTTCTTGTATTTTTGCCTCGTTATTCTATCGTTACCTATCGCAATTAGTGGGGGGAAGAATGTGATGATTGCAGTTATTTTGAGTTGAATCCATATTATGATGCCTTTGAATGGGGCTGATTTTACTGTAAGAAACATGATGTTGCTTTTATACAGTTTAAAACACCAAGTTGACAAACTGTCGCTGTATTGTTGCCATTGACAGAATTTGAACATTTAAGTCTTGATTTGAATCATGGCGACCGTGCTAGTTCATTCAGTCTAAAATACTTCCTCAGAAACACTGACTCTAGTACTTCTGACTTACTTCTGCATACTGAGGACACCTGTGGGAAATACTGCCCCCTACTGGTCCATTAATGTATATCTTGGCTATGTACCTTTAGTGTGTGACTGGCAGTGTGAAAAGGTTAAAACAAAATAGCACTGAGAAAAGATCAGCAAAGCTCAGGTCTGTAACAGTCAGTTGGAAACTGCAAACAGGAGCTCTCTTGGTGGAGCAGCCTGATTTAAAATGGTATTTCTTGATTTTATTCAACAGTATTTGATTATATAATAATTACATACATTAAATGGAAGTTATAAACTTTCAGGAAACAGAAAATAATTGAAAGGTGTATGCTGGTAATGTTCTGCAACATAATTCTTTTTGAATTCAACAAGTCATAAAATCACCCAATGAATCACATATACTGTATTTCATAATAATATGTTTTATTTGTTTTTTAAACAGTTCTTTGTATTTCATTAATACACTGCATGTAGTAGATTATATGATAGTACAAACTGAGACGATAACACTTACAAGCAGGGCTCAGTCTGGCTAATCTTGCATGATCACTGTACATATGAAGAGTTTCAGTAACTATGAAGAAACTTCATCTTTAAGATTTCTGCTGGACAATAGCCTCCTCAAAAACAACATCGCTCCTCATCTCTGAATGTCAGCATACCAGCAAATATGTGTTTTGTATCTTGTATTAATTACACATTTGTAATGGGCTGAGCTTTGGGGATCATTTCCAGTTTGTTAAACAGTGACTGCTCAAACTGAACTGGATTTCAGGAGCATGTGAGACGTCCATGTTCTTTTGCTTCTCTCTCACATATGCTTTTAAAATGATCTCTACAGGATCTGTCAAACCAATCCCTCCCGTCTGTAGCACCACCTAACTCCCCCATTCTTGCACAGTCTTCTCCATCAGGATTGATGCCTCTCCAGTTATCAGGCTCTATGCCACTCCAAAAACTAGAATTAAGAAATGGGAAATACCATTAACAGACCACCAAGCGAGGACTGGTAACTTTGACAATGAAAAAGAGTGGATGAAATATTTGAAATATAGATGAAATATAGTCGGACCTTATTTGCAGCGGTGAATTGTCGACCCATAACCATGTGGACTCTTCCACTGAATCGGTCAGTCCAATCCAGAACTTGTCTTCGTGTTTCTTCATTTTTTCACTAACTTTCTGCCGCAAGAAGTCCTGAACAGGAAGATTCAATGTTCATTGCAACACGGCATATGACTTTGCAGTTTAAGTGCTGATGAAGCCATATGGATGCAACCCATCTATCACATTAAACTGTTGTCCTACCTGTTCTTCCTGTTTGTCTATCTTAACGAGGTCTCCTTCTTTATCTAAGCAGAATTTCCTGCTCTCATTCCAGTTTAATTCCTCGGTGGAGAAATAATAGCACTGTCCTCCATGAGACTCCCAGCCATCTTCACATTTCAAACACTCCTCACCTTTGAAGAGATCAAACACAATGACTTACTGTTAAATGTGCACAACATGTTGCATGGCGGTAAGTAGCCTTCGGGGTGTAAGAACTGGGCTTGTGTTTGGAGGGAAAATCTGACAAAGTGAATGAGAAGCCATCCAGATGCCCTTGAGCAAAGCACTTAACCTGCAACTTTTGCAGTGTAGTACGTCGGTCCAAAAGTAATACATCATTGTCTCATCTTTGTCAGTCCATTGCTGTTACCGTCATACTAGTATTAGTGGAGGGCATCGCTGCATCAGAGGATACAAATGTGTGACAGAGAAAATCCCATCACTTACCTATTTTATCTTCAGAAGGTGGTTGGCAGGAAGGTTGCACCTCCACGCATGATTTGCTTTTCGAAAGTCTGTCTGTTGTGGAAAAGAATAAAAGGATTTGTTTTACTGGTCTGGTTATCAGACTTCTCTTACACCTCATACTTTAACAGGACGTCTTCTTATCGATGTATCTCTTGGAATTCAGTGGAAACATAAAAAAAGCTTAAGATTAACACTGACAAATGCACTGTGATCAGTCACCTGTTAAAATTAAATTGGGGAAGGGTGTTTTCTCAGTTCTCACTTTGCTCACTTCGAAACGTGATGTAACCTTTTATTGTCTCAGACCTTCATCAGGCTTACCGGTGAGATTCCTCTTAACAGCATCGTGCATGGCTGTCATCGTTTGGAGCTTCTCCTCGGTTTGCAAGTTTTTCTTGTCTGATATGACAAAAAGGAAGCAGTCAGTGACGGCCAAACGTTCCTCTGCTGTTTCAATCAACCAGCCATTGTTGGTGGAGGACTTCATGGTGATTGTGTCTGATTATCTGCTATGGTGGATAAAGATAACCCTAACCCAAACCCTCCCTAAGTGAACTTGACATTTGCAGCTTCTGACTGATTTGACCTCATTTTAAAACAACAGTTCTGAATGAATAAAATAAATCAAATAATGGTCTGCACTGAAAAAATACACTTGAGGCTCAAATAATTTCAGGTTCTTCTACTGTGAATTCTTTCATCAATGCAGAAAAACATGCACAATGAGGTAGGCCTGCATGTTGTGCATGTTTCTCTGCATGAGTGGGCGTCCACGTTGTTTTGTCAGCGCAGACCATTTTTGGTGCTGACTTACTCAAAACAGCCATCTCACTCTAGGTGTGAAAACCAAGTTACATAGGAATCCTGTAGAAACTCACAGAGGAGGCCAAGAGCGAGGACAAGAGCGAGGACAGCAGCTGCCAAGAGAACGCAGACAACCACCAAGGCCACTCTGGCTGGGTTACAGGCACCTGATCTGACCTTTGACCCTCCAGTTGGCCCCATTATGTGTTGGGGAGCAGGATCACCATTGATTATGACTGTTATAATAGTAAGAACAATAATAAACTTTACTTAAATGGTGCCTTTCCAAACAACTGTTACAAAGTGCCTTACAAAACACATAAATAAGTTAAATTAATAAATATGATAAAAGAGTGGATACATAAAGGAAACTGAGACAAAATGAGAATAAAAAAATACATTACATTACAGTCATTCAGCAGACGCTTTTATCCAAAGTGACTTACAATTAGTGCATTCAACGTAGGCAAGAGAACTACTAGTCACCAGAAATAGTAAGTGCAGTTCCTTCCTCAACAAGCAACTAAGAGCAGAACCAGTGCAATAAGTTGCTCTACTTTTTAGTTAAACAAATGAGACAAATAAGAGCTAAGAGGAAGGGTCAGGGTAGTGTTTCTAGTGTTTCTTGAAGAGGAAGGGTCTGGGTAGTGTTTCTAGAAGAGGAAGGGTCAGGGTAATGTTCTTTCTAGAAGAGGAAGGGGTCAGGGTAGTGTTTCTAGAAGACGAAGGGTCTGGGTAGTGTTTCTAGAAGAGCAGGGTTTTCAGAATTTGGGTGAAAGATGGGCAAGGTGTAAACGTGCAGAGATGAGAGTCTTTGAGGTTATCAAATATAAAAAACCTTATCTTGGAAATATTTCTTAACTGAAGGAAGGAAGATTAACCTGGCCATTACTAAAACAGAAGCCTGAATCAAACACCAAATAATAATTATCAAACACCACACCCTACATCCGAATCTGATTGGTGGAGTTTGGGGGTCATTTAGAGGACATTTAGGGCCATCCAGCACTTTATGTCTGAAAAGAAATCCTTGAGGCTACTGAGGGTCCTTGAGTCTCCTTGTTTTATTGGTACACATTGTCTCAAATTAATGCTTTTCTGAAAATAAAGTCATAAATAAAGTTTTTTAATTTATATTGGTGCCTTATGGTGATCATGGACTGGATGTCGTAGTTTACCCATCTTTATTGACCAGGACATCACTGGTTGTTACCTACCGTGGGGATCCTTGGATGGGTCATCATGTTGAGTTTTGTGGATCCTGACTTCAGAATATGTGGTGTCACCCGATGAGCAAACTTTTGCTGTAACACAAAGCTGGTAGTGACGACACTGTCATGTTGAATGCTGCGTAACTGCATAGTTTACATTTTCCATTTATTTTGAGAATTTCCATTTGATTTAAGCTCTGATACTCATCTTTTGTCTTGGATGGAAAAACAGAAAGCAAAGTGGCCACACTTCTCAAAAGTATTTGAAAGTTTTCAAAAGCTTTAATTTAACAGGGTTTTCAGGAGTGATCTTCCTGTGAAAGAAATTCTTCTTTAAATGTTACTTTTCTTCACTGTCTTAACAGAGAAAAGGCTATTGGGGGTTATCTTTGTTGGTGTTTTAATTTGGTTTATTTTGACACCGTTAGAATTTAAAATGTTGTACTTACTGGTAAAACCAAATATAAGAGTAAAATAATATATATTATAATATATATAATAATATATAAAATATCTTAACCTTAAATTAAACTGTTTTCCTCTACCCTCTGACTGTATCAAGTCAATATAGATAGTAGCAGGTAGTAATATAGTAATATAGATGATAGTAATGATGATACTGTACATAATACGATCGATTGATATAATGATCAATCCTGAGGAAACATGCTACATTCAAACATATCACATCTGTGACTCACCGTCAACTTTTCCTTCTGCCTTTTTAGGATTCTTGAACTGAACGTCAGCGTACAGCACACCACCGTCGGACATTATTTGTTGTGTGACCGTCCTGCTTGGCACAAGAACGAGGAGGTTTAGTCTTCTTCCTCAAAATCAGACTTCTCTTCTTTTACTTTGTTTCACCACTTCCCTTTTTGTAAATGGGATGGCATATGAGGCACATTTTCTGGGTGTTTTACCTTATTTTCATAGCGGCCAGGTTAGGCTACCTTAGAGATTATGTAGGCTTGCTATGTCCTCTCCTTTGTTAAATCCTTTCAATCCTCTTCAACCTGTTACTCTTCTTTTACGTGCTTTTGTTCAGATCATATTCTGTAACATCTTATTTGTCATAATTGACTTGACTTGATTTTACGTGACAGAGGATGTTCATAAAGACCGATAGAGTCGGTCACAATATTACTGCAATGGTAAAGCATAGTAGAAAAGGATCAAAAGAATGATATTGATAGTGATAAGTCTCACTATCCCAGAATTAATGCATGGAGTTTCCCACTAATTTACCTGATTCACCCCTGGTAAATTGGACTGCAATGATACTTTCATTATTTTATTATAGTACATTTCCAAATGCTCTTGATGTTACCGTGCCTCACACACACACACACACACACACACACACACACACACACACACACACACACACACCAACCACATGTGAATGTTCACAAAATTATGTTACACTACAATCACTCATTTAAACGTTGGAAGCAGAATTCATTAATTTTCTTCTTTCATTTAACTTGTTATGACTTTTTACAATTTTCATAACCGAGTTTAACAATCCGGATGTTGCACTGAGGGGTGGTTCTCACATTTCAGCCAATCAACATAGATAATAACTGATTGGTCTATCTGACGACCAATAAAAAGGGCGTATTTGCCAGTAATGGGCGGGTTTTGATCATTGATAGCGAAAAAGAGGCGGAGGCGCTTCCTTTCCCATCCGAGTTGGCAGTTAAGTCGATACGGACGATAAAGTTTCTGTCCTCCGTTCTCCTACTACCGACATGGCCCCTAGTGCGCAGCTGAAAGAGGCGGTGGCCGACCTGCAGGAGGGGATCCGGGCGATCCTGCTCGGACCGCCCGGGGCTGGGAAGGGGACTCAGGTGGGTTAACCGTAGCTAGGCGAGCTAATTTAGCTAACGTTAGCCGCAGCGGTGAAAAGCGCATGGCCGACAATACAATGAGCTGTTGCTAACCTACCTGTCTCAACCTGTCAACTACCGACAGCACGAAGTTCTCCCCCAAAACTCAGCCTAGACTGCATGTTTCTGTCTGCCTCGGTCAGTCTACCAGCTTGGGCTGCATGTGATGAATGTGCACAGCTTCATGGTGAAGTTTCAGCAACTTCGTTAATACTAAACGCACAGGTGAACTATCAGAAAAAATGTACACAGTTAAAACTTGTGTACTGCCACGTATTAGTGCCACATCAGCCAAATTAAAGGCATGATGTGGCATTAACCTGTTAGGTCAGTGTGCCTAGCAGGTTATGGTTACTAAGGTTACTATGTGATGATTAGTGTGTCGCGCACTTTATGCGTGAGTTCATAAAGGTAAGAGAGGGTTTGAACACAACCGCTAGGCACGCCTGTCAAGCCTGTCCAAACCAGTGTTTCAAGTCTGTCAACCAGTCAGACCTTGTGATTTACAGCTGCTGGACTTTGAGGTGATATTGCCTCATTCAGGTGCAGATCTACTCCGTTCTAAACATGTGAGTGAAACCTGTGTGTCTGGCTGAAGACAACCCAGCTCCAGGCGTGTTGTTCGTGTAGGTTGATCCTGTTCTAGTATATTGACTTTCCCAATGGGGATCAATAAAATATCAGATTATTCCCATTAATCATAGAATTTGGCCAAATGGAATGCCAGCTGCAGTTGAAAATAGTCAAGATGTTGATATAAGATGTAATGAAAGTGTGATAAAATATTTTTTTTCCACAAATCATAATAAGTGTGATTAAAAACATCTAGCTAACGTAAAGTATTGAGTGACCGTGAGTCCCTCCCAGTCGCACATAGTTGCTCTTTTGCCATGATTCAAAATAATTTGTGTTGCAACTTGAACTTGAACCCAAATGCCAGTGAAGTTTCTCCTTGGTGCTAAAAATGGTCAAAATGATGTTATTTGCCCTGCGGATTCCCCTGGTACTGTCGTACGCACTCACACACGCATGCTGAAGTGTACAGGCACGTGTGCCCTTATTTCTTTGAGATTGTCATGTACTTGTCCTTGGTATATAAATGACGTGTG
Source organism: Hoplostethus mediterraneus (assembly GCA_034670385.1). Classification (NCBI taxonomy): domain Eukaryota; kingdom Metazoa; phylum Chordata; class Actinopteri; order Trachichthyiformes; family Trachichthyidae; genus Hoplostethus; species Hoplostethus mediterraneus. Next base: position 4,275,181 of record JAXDDW010000009.1, read on the forward strand.
GGTTAAGGTTAATGGTCAAGATGTCAAAATGGTCACACCACTCACCATCACACCGGCCCGCTTTCTGGCACATTGCTCCCATATGGAACATGCTGGGTTGCAGACAGTCGTATACAGAATCTTAGTGAGCACCTTCCTGATACTGAGTTGTACCTTCTTATGCACAACCTGTATCTCATTTGTCTGAAGGTACCGCCTCTTCATCTTCGTCTCCCTGACATGACTGGAATAGGCAAAATCAATAAAGGATCCAAGCTTTTACCTGGATTCAACAGACAGATGGCAGATAAATCTCAAAGTTCACCAACTGCTATCACGATTTTGCCAGCCATTTTTTTAAAGTTTTTTTTTTTAGAATGAAATCGAATGAAATGATGGTTGACTGTCAGGTAGAATAGACCAACCTAACATACACTGCCAAAACCCACCAGCATTTGGCCGGTGGTTTGTGGTCTTTTCCAGCCTTAATAATCCCCCCTTACTCCCTCCAGGCCCCTCGGCTAGCGGAGGAGTACTGTGTTTGCCACCTGGCTACTGGGGACATGCTGAGGGCCATGGTGGCATCGGGCTCTGAGCTCGGCAAGAGGCTTAAGGAGACCATGGACGCTGGCAAACTGGTAAGATTTATGCTCCTGTGTTTCTCACTACCTGAGTATGTTTGTCTTTTTGTCTCTGCCCTTTTCCAGTGTCTCTGAGGTGATGCTCAAACTGCAGGTCGTCATGCTCAGTCCCAAATGGCTGCTCATGTCTTTTCTTTTTCTTTTTCTGTTCACACCTGTTCTAGGATGTAACCTACATGCAATATGAGTATGATTGTTCCGAAAAGGCACTGGTGGGCAGAATAATACAAAAACAAAAGACACATATTTTGGGTTTAGTTGAAGCATCTCCCTAAATACCAATCACGTCTACTTTCTTTTTGTTGTTGTAGTTTGTAAACACACCGCACCACATGCCTTGTTTCCTCATCCGCCTGTATGAGACAGACAGACAGACAGACAGACAGCACCTGCTAGATGGACAAGGACAGGCTGACCAAAAAAAAAAGCTGTCTGACAAAAACAAAGATTATAGTTATTACTGTATGTTATAGTCTGCAAAGTGACATTACCCCAACTGTTAGCGGATCTATATATTCAACAAGTCACGTAGTCATACATCGAGTGGAAAAAGTATTTTCTCCCGTGTTTTGAATGTTTGTTCCTTCCGATGAGCGTTGAAAGGTATTTTAAAAGTAAAAGGCCTCGAGAGGAGGAAGAAAGCGACAGGCAGTCCGAGCCTTAGGTAAATACAAAACATGCAGAATAAACCGTGAGTGTGACTGTTTGCCATTGTGATTGCCTGTATCTACATCCACAGTATCAACAAGCCTCTTTTCTGTCTTTACGCCACACAGTTCCAGTTATTATCATGAGGTTCAATGCAGTGAACCGCATACAACACGTTCACTAGTAACGGACATTCAGTTATATTGTTGACTCATACCTCGTGTGGATCCTAGAAAGGGTAGTTGTTAAGCTGGTAGCAGCAAATACGGATCTGAATGAATGGATGAGGAAATGTTTTTCATTCACCTGCAGGTCAGCGATGAGATGGTGGTGGAGCTCATAGAGAAGAACCTGGACACGCCTCCCTGCAGGAACGGCTTCCTATTGGACGGATTCCCCCGGACAGTCAAACAAGCAGAGATGGTTAGGTTTTGATCGGACATCACTTTATTTGAAACAACACTTCCTGGAGTACAGTGTTTTATCCAAAGTGACCTCAAGAGTGCAGTGGATTACTTGTATAGGTCACAGTGGGAACTGAACCTCTTCAGAATAAGAGTCCCTTTAATCCCAAAGACATTCACAAGTGTTCAGAAACACCTTACTGAGTTTCACAGCTCATACTAACAATACAGTGTAAAGAGACAGTCCAAGACATACTGTAGTATAAACATATCTCTACATGTTCTTAAGCCTTTTACGTTGTCTTAATCACCTGATGCCCTTGCCCAGAGTGACATGAGTGATCATGTTAGAAGTGCTAGGAATAGAAATAAGACCCAAGGAGACAGAAGGGATTTTTTTTGTTCCTAAGCACTACTAATCGAATCAATAGATATTTTCCATTTCATATATTTAAGTCCCTCAGTGTTTCTGTTCCAGTTGGATGGCTTGTTGGACAAGAGACAGGAGAAGCTCGACTCTGTGATTGAGTTTGCCGTTGATGACTCCCTGCTGGTCCGCAGGATCTGTGGCAGGTAGGAGCCAAAGAGTTCAGTTTGATTTATTTTCCCAGTTGAGTATATGCCACGTCGGGGCTTTTCCTAGGACTGAGAGGCTTCTCATTCTGTACTGATGTTAAGTCCACCCAGGCAACTACATTGATCCCACTAAAAAGAAGAGTCTGGGATAATGAGATAATGTTGGAGAGAAATAAAGCTTGAAAGCGGGAACTGTAGCTTGAAACCATCCTCTGACTGGAAGTTCACTCCTTCCAAAAGTCAGGCTTCCTGCTGAAATGTGTTTGAACAAGACGCTGAACTCCTACCTACTTATTGGCTGACTGTTAGCCCCTGAGGCGAAGTGCTGCATGTACGTGTGTCTCAGCGGTACATGTGAAGAAAAAAAAAATCCAAATTACAAAGTGTTCAATGTGGACATCGAGTGCTCTCACCATTCTGAGAAAAGATCTGAGTGTGTTTGGGTGTTGACTCACCCAAAGGCAGATAGCGTCAGATAGCGACCAGGGTTGGTTCTGCTTTTCTAAAAAATACAGTTCTGAACCCTTTTGAAATGTTAAATAGTTTATTGTGGTCTTTTGCTAAACTTTTCAAATCATTAATGGCTGTAATGGCTCCTTTAATCACAATAACATTATCTGCGCGCCAAGCTGAATAGAGAACGCATAGTTAGTTTGCGGCGAGCCATCTTTCTGTCCACGGGGGGTCCTTTTGTGAGGAGGTGGCCGGCTGCAGCCTTTTCAAGCCCAAGTAGGACAAGGGCAGCGAGTGGGATGTGAAAAGGATCGTTAAACGGTTGGTGAGTCACTGTGGCTGTCTAACCCTCATCTGTCCTCCTCTTTCACTCCCTTTTCTTCTCATCCTTACCATGTCCTCGTTCTCCCCTCCGCCCTCCCAGACTAATTCATCAGCCAAGTGGCCGCTCCTACCACGAGGAGTTCAACCCCCCCAAAGAGCCCATGAAGGATGATGTGAGTAGCTTCACCGTCGACCCACTTAGAAACACTTTTGGCCAAACTGCCACCTGTCCTGTGTCCAAGTGTTGTGATTTATTTCGTACAAGGTGTTGACAGGTTGCCTTTTCCTTTTTTAATTGAAACTACTTGGAAAAATTGTGTCTGCGTGTCTAAAGATATTTGGTTGGTTTTGGAGAAGTTGGTACTTCTAAACCCCCTTTTTACTTAAACGAGATATGTTACTTTAAACAACATAATGAACGAGGAAATCAGCGTCGGAGACTGTGCTGTGGTTTCCGTCTACATGTGTAACGTGTGAAACCCGGTGTCCCGTCTGCAAAACAAAGCGCCCTTCACAGCGACACACGATCCCCTGGCTTAGAAAGGAGGGTTGCTGGTTGCATGAGCTCCTGTCTTATTGATGCGACGGAAGAGAAGGATTTCAGTACGGCAACAAGTGGTGCGTTTGTGAGACGGGGAAAGAGAGAGTGACGCTCAGTTAGGTTTCAGTGTGAAACCAAGATCAGTGTAAAGAAACTGAGGAGCGTTGACCCAATTTGAGACAAGAATTGAAACTGTGCACGCCGTTCTACTGACTGAGAAACTCAATCATCTCATCTATTTTTATCCATCATCACACATTTTTTTTCTCTCTCTATTCCCTCCACCATCTTTGTCCACTTTTGCCCCCCCCCCCCCCCCCCCCCCCAACTCCGATCTCTTATTGTGTCCCGCTGTATCCTATCCCCAGGTTACGGGCGAGCCCCTGATGCGGCGTAGCGACGACAACGAGACGACGCTGCACTCCCGTCTGGACGCCTACCACCGGCAAACGGTCCCTCTGGTGAACTACTACAAAGCCAGGGGGCTGCACATGGCCGTGAACGCCGCCCTGTCCCCCAACGTCGTCTTTGCCTCCATCGTCGCCGCCTTCTCCGCCGCCACGGAAACCGCCGCCCGCGCCTGTAAAGACCAAGTGTTCTTCATCTAAAAACTCTTCTCTACCTACCCCTGTGCCGCCCCCCCCCCCCCCCTCCTCCTCCCCCCAACTGCACACATCTTTTTCTCAGGGTTGGAGATCATACAAGAGTTGGTCAAGTGTCACAGTGGCAACAAAACGTAACGAAAGGAACATCCTCGCTGTTGCATTAGCAGTTTTGGAGTTATTGGAAAACGCTCCATTAGTTTTCTCTCTATTCTGCCTTGTAAAAATAAGGATTAGATTTAACGATTTACGGTTAGCATTACACATTAGCGTGTAGCATAGAATACCACACATCTCTAGTGATGGCAGCGTTTCTCCAACAGTGTTGACGTTCGTTGCGTGTTGTTTGCCCTCACTGGACAGGTTTGCGTCTCTCTCGTACGATCTGTTACTCTTCCCTGTCCTCTTAGTCTCTGCTTCTCGTCCACGTAGGGCTCCTGCTGTCATCGGACACCGATGGCTCTTTCTGTTCTCCCCTAAAGGCAGAAACGCACTGGAAGCGTTTAGATTCACACGTTTTCAAGCTGCTTGCCAATCGTTTTCCACGATGTGCCCCAACACGCACTTTGACACCACTATCCTGCAATTGTTTTGACTTTGGAGCATTGAGAGACGACCAAAGTGGTTGGTTTGCATGAGGTTTCTGGAACCACAAAGACAGTTACATTTTTTTTTTTTTTTTTTGAGGCAAAATTACATGATACAACTTTTTGTTAAGGGTGTTATTGCTGGGAAGTAGGCTACAGGAAGCCAAGACATGGATGAGGAAAAGCTAAACCCAAATAACACCTGCAAAGTAAGTGGGTAATGTAGCTAGTAGCATACAATTATTGAAATGTATGGAAAGAAATGTGAACTGTGTAGTCTAGCTGGTCTCCAAATAGGCCAAGCAGCCTCTTTATGTCACTCTAGAGAAGAAAACATGACCTAATGTTTCCCATCAGGTGTATACATGCAGCTTGTAGTGCTCGTGACCCTTCAAATCTCACGGCTGCAGTTCAACACAGACGTGAGGAGGTTCATACAGCACACATCAGTTATTGTGTCCAGTGCGTTCGGGCCTTTGCCGTTTCCTCTACGTCTCACCAAGGACATTCTCGCTTGTTTTTATACTTCCCTCTCTTTGTTTGTCAATGTAATGTACTCTTCCTCCTGGCTCCTGGTCCAAGTACTCCTCTTCCTCCTCTCTACTTGACTCCTGGCTCAACTACTGGACTCACTGGATTACTTTGTGGATATTAGAGAGACTGGACTGGTTAAATGTCAACTGAAAATGTCCTTATAGAAAATAGAAATGCCCTTTATTGTAAGATAGTGTACAGCTCTAGTGCTTAGCCCTTAATGTAAGACTCAGTGGTTTGACGTTGGCTTCCTATCACTGCTTTGATCAGGTTTACAACACGCTACTGTCAATTTAGTACACCTTTCTGCGACTGACAACTTACCTGACACAAAATATGTTACCCTGTGTCAAGTCACGTGACCATGTGACTGTCTCTGTGACTCAACAGGCAAACTGCTCTCACAGCAGCGTGTGCATTGAAGAATATTTTCAGCAGATGGGACTAGTTGAGCCGACACGTCCCCCGAGTCTCTTTAATTGTTAATGTTTGTGGTAATGGATGTTTTAGAGGCATTGGAGCTGGAGTATTCCCTGGTGTACAGTGGTGATGTGGTCTAGTTTTTGGTCCCTGGAGGTGGATAACAAAGACCAAACTGTAGGGAATAGGATTTAAAGAAGGCTAGGTTTTGCAAAAAACATGGAACAACTTTTTTGAAAATGAGCTAACTGGTCAGATCAATTTTGTGCAGTGACCTCTGAGTTGAGTGCAGTGCATGCTAATGCTTTGGAAATCCTAACCAAGCTTGTACTGACTTCACTAAACACTGCACTGTTACGAACTGTAAAAACTGAGACCACTACCAGGCTTCTCATCACTCAAGGGACAGTTGAGATATTTGCTGAAAGGTCTATATTTATTTAACACCAGAATAGTGTAGTTTCAAGTCCCGTTCTCACAGATCTAAGATCAGTGTATGAGACATGAATACGATCAAAGAGACCAGTTGAAGGATGTTGGTCACGCACCCTAGAGCAACACTCCTTCTCTAGGAAACGTTATGAATGTGGGCCTTTGTTTCCTGTGTTCCCAAAGGTGTCTTTCACCAGTCACCTTGTTCCATTGGGTTATGCCTGTTTACAATTAGAGTTTTGTTTTGAAATGATGAAGCTACCATTTCTGGAAAAAGTGACAGCTACTCTTGATTAATGGTAAAAAATGATGGTACTTTCTAAAGAATTGTGGTAAGATTGGTTTCTGATGGGGTTTGTCCTCGTCTCGTCTTCCTCCTCAACCCATAGTTTCCGTCCCTGTCCCATTCTGTAGTCACCCGGTGTTTGTTTAGTGGAAACCTCCTGCATGCAGACTGTCACCTACAGTTTCCCCTGATGCTGATGTTTTTCTGTGCTCTCGGGGTTGTTGTGAGGAAAAACAATAGCAGATGTTCGGCGGTCCCAGTAGGCAGTGTTCGCTGTTATATTTAGCTAGGCGAGACAATTTCATGCTAAATTTCCTCCTAACAATGTTCCCTGTGCTGGAGGATGTACTTCTTTTAAAGCAGGTGAGCGCTGCCATGCTAAAGACAGTAATTATCCAGGACCGCGAACCTACGCGTCCCAGAGGAAGCCTGTTGTCCACTGCTCTTGACAACTCCAGCAGTTAAATGACCAAAATATGTTTGTCGTGACTGTTTGGTTTCGTTTGTCTTTTTTGGATGTGTGGCTGTGATTCACCCAAGACTTGACTTTCCCTTTCTCTCCCTTGTTTTCCAGCTGGTTGAATCCTGTGCTGCCGATTCCCACCATGGCGAAGGAGGGGTGGAGGGGTGGGGACGGAGGAATGGTTGGATGTTTGGAGGGAGGGAAATAAACAAATAGGGGGGAGTCCTTTTACCATAGAAGTTGATGTTACTTTTGCAGTGCTGCTGGACTGTGAGCCGTTAGTGCATTACCATGTGTGGTGCATTTTAATAGGAATGAGCAAAACCATTTTCTGATATGTTTCCCCTCCTAATAAAACTCCAGATGCTTTTCTACAATCATCACATGTTGCACTGTGTCTGTTTTGCTCACCAGGTTTTCTCACTTTGCAATTGGATTCCTAAATGATGATAAATTGGATGTCTGAACCAGGGGGATGTGGCATGACGGTTGCTCGGGGTATAAAAACGGGATCTGCTTTTTGTCAACTTAAACCATGACATTTCCGCCGTAATCAAATACTAATGAAAATCCTATTTTTATACCCTGACTAAGAGTCGCAGCCCATCCCCACATGATGATGCTCTTTTGGTTTTTAACATCTGTTAGGTTTGGGACAAATGACAGACAGGAGGGGGAAAAAATGCTTGAAGGAAGGGAATTAAACAAATTAGATCACGTCAGATGTTCAGTTTTGCAGTTGAGACGCGTTCGTGTACTAATAATAGCAGGCCTTTTGTATGTTTTGAAACGAGCTCATCATCTGCGATACCTTAGTAAGATAAGATCACTGCCTGGCACAGAAAACGACAACACTTCCCTTTCGGTTGCGCCCTGATTCCCTGTTAACTCACATGGGTTGGCTTTACAGTAAGCGCGGCCCGGGGTGCCAAAGGGCGTGACGTCACGGGGCGGGATTTCAGCGCCCTCGACGGCCGTAACGTCACCGGCCGGGGCTTTCCTCCATGACGTCAGAGAGCAGCGGCAGCAGAGAGCGAAGCGAGCTGCGGAGATTACAGACTACTGTTGCGCTCTCGGGGGTAGGGGGCGCGGGGATACTTAACATAATCTACCAGGAGCGAGCGAGAGAGCGAGACGGAGGTTTTAGCCCGTTTTACCGTCTGGACCGGAGCACGGCAACCGAGGTGCCGATACACGCCCCAAAGCGGCCGCTGCGCTTCGCCCTCCTGTCTCTCCCAACCGAAGACTAATGGTGCCCAAAGAAGCCTAACACCCACCCAAAGGTAGGACCAGTCTCGGGTTGTGAACGGGTTGCGCGAGCGGGTTTAGACGGTTTTACCTATTTGAGACGTTTTGGCTTTGAATGCCTCATCTCCAGTTGAGAAGAGGGGGGGGGGGGGTCTCTGGTAAGGGGGTGTAACAGTTTGCCATAATAAACCCACAGCGCTGTATTCTGTGATATTTCAGCTGCATGACAGTCTCATCAATGGCCTCTCAGTCACGAGGGTCATATCAGAACAAAACTAATACACATCGAATACATGTCCGTGCATGTCACATGGGGGGGGGGGGCGGGGGAAGCTCTAATTTCCTGCATGTCTTGAAATCAATACATTGATTATTGCTCATAACATCGCCTGCGTGTCTCTTGATCCCCAAAACATGGCCTGTGGTTGTCCATGTCCCCCCGGTGGCTCCCCTTCCCTTTAAAGCGATGCATTCCTGGCTGCCCTGCCACTCCCCGTTACTGTTCAGTGTGAGGACATTGTGTATTCCCTGATGCAACAGAACCACACCACTCCTGCAACACATTTTAGAAGATTACTGGGCAAATATCACGCTCAAACTCCCCTATTGTAGTGACACCCTGGGAGAAGAGGTACATGCAAGTGCAAATAAGGTCACCATGAATCCATTACTGCGTACCACAGACACAGCATAAGGAATATTACTAGTTAATATTAGTGTTTGTTTTGTTAGGGTTGAGGCCAGATTATCGTTATCATACCATCGAGGGAAGAAAAGACAGAAGTACATATTATTATTATCCAAGTTACCCAATAACTGGTATAACAATAAGAAGCTATAACGGATATTAAGATAATATGAGTAATATAAGAGTCATTAAAGGCTCATGATGTGTTTCTGTGAGGTAACTCTGCATCACTGTTATGGTTTTATCTGGTGATGCATTCAGGGAATTGTGAGCTATTGTGTACCTGTTAACAACCACATTCATACTGCATTATAGATATTTACTATTCTTAGCATTCTTCAGTGAGTGTGGGCTACCTCCGTTTGACCGAGGGACGTCTGCAGAGGGGAGTGTGTTCAGAGTTAGCCACGGCAGATGGCAGGTCTGTAGTTTTAGTCTCACGCTTTCCCTTCATTCTGTGGTTAACATCTATGGTACTAGCTGAGGATTTGGATGCAATCACCCCAGTAATGGTACACAATTGGTAGCGTTCGTTTCAAAGTGCTCTGAGTACCAAATGGGTGGGATGGGTCACATTGAACGAGTGCCAGGAAGTTTCGACGGTTTGAAAACACATTTAGCACACTCACTCTGTGATCTTACTTGGCGCTACCTGACCTGTCCTGATGCAGTGAACCCCGCCCGTCTGCCGCTCCAACTAAGCCCAAATAAATGCTAAGACTTATTTGACCCATGTCTGGTTTATAGAGCTGAACCCTGGATGTCCTGATGCACAGCGGCGTTTCCCCAACAGCCTCTGAAACACCGGACCGCTCCAAAGAAACCAGTTTCGTGTGAGATTGTCTCAGGGTTTACTGTCAACGCTGATGTGCATGCCTACGTTAATGTGACTTCTCTGCTCTGTCTAGTGTGGGAGGGAGTCCAAAATGTGACATACCATTTGAAAAGAGCAACACTTTGCAGCAACTGGTATGTAATAACTGTCGGTTCATGTCAAAATGTAATACAAATGTTCTCTCTAAATGGGTTGAGAATGTAATACAACCTTATTCTTTCTTATTCTTCCAAGCTATTACTTTATTAATCAATATCTTTATTGCGTCATCACTTAAAACGTTACAGCCCTTACAAAGTAATAATCGCTGGGCAATGTGATAATATGTTGTTATTACATTATCAGGCGATTTATGACATTAAAAAGTTTTATTAGAGCGATATTTTATTACATTTACATTAAGTTATTGTATTATCTGGTTATTACATTATCAGTTGCTACACACCTACTTCTACAAAATAATGGTGTAATATAATAGATAGTAGGTAACTACATTTTCACAGACTGGTTCCTCTATATTTTGGAACTTTTTTTGTATGTAGTGTTTTGGAAATGAAACCCATCATGTGATTCATTCAAAACATACATATTAACCCTTTTTGTAGAAAAGTAACACAAACGTATCCCAGATTACAGACGTGTTAAAATGTCACATCCTTTTCAACGATGTACACAACGTCTGTAAGCTGCGTTTGGCTGTCTGGCTGTCTGTCTGAGCCGGTGTGGGACCAGTTCCTATTGCTGGGTGAGGTCATGGCCACCATTACCTCATCGCGAGTAGGTTGCGTTCCCGTGGCCACACAGGGTTCAGATTACACACAATAGCCGTGAATCACATGCTCAGTTGTCAGGCGGACTCTGCCTGCGTCCGTGCATTGTGCTGCTCTTTCCTCCTTTTTCAAATCTGAATTCACACACTACTCCGCATCCATGTTGCTGCTGGTACGGCTCACCTCATCCGTCTGTGTAGACATCTGAACAGCTCGCATTGTGCATTGTTTGTGTGTGTGTGTGTGTGTGTGTGTTAAGTGTTAGTGTAGGGCTCAGAGGTTTGTTCTTTGCCACTGTAGCTCCTGCAGACTTAACATTAAACATTTAACAACTAAGCAGTGTTGCTCCTGAACGCTCCTCTAATTATAGAAGCTCTCAGCCTGATTCTCACTACCTCCACCTTTCGATTGGCTCCGTGTGCACTTTGAATGTACTCTGTGTGTGCGTGTGTGTGTGTGTGTGTGTGTGTCAGAGAGGGAGAGAGAGAGAGAGAATGCCCCATCTCCTCATTTGAGTAACCAGCTTCCTTTACTGCATCATTTTAAGGTTTTCCTGCTTTATTAGAAAGTGTACAATGGAAGGACGTGGTACAAATGTCACAAGTCTTATTCATCTTGGTAAAAATGGTATGATGTAGAGAGTACATGGTATGAAGTGGAGAGTACATGGTGTGATGTTGAGAGTGCGTGGTATGATATGGAGAGTACGTGGAGAGTACGTGGTATGACGTGGAGAGTACATGGTATGAAGTGGAAAGTACATGGTGTGATGTTGAGAGTACATGGTATGACGTGGAGAGTACGTGATATGATGTTGAGAGTACATGGTATGATACTGAGAGTACATGGTGTGATGTTGAGAGTACATGGTATGATATGGAGAGTATGTGGTATGATATGGAGAGTATGTGGAGAGTACATGGTATGACGTGGAGAGTACATGGTATGATATGGAGAGTACGTGGTATGACGTGGAGAGTACATGGTATGATGTTGAAAGTACATGGTATGATATGGAGAGTACGTGGTATGATATGGAGAGTACATGGAATGATATGGAGAGTATGTGGAGAGTACATGGTATGACGTGGAGAGTACATGGTATGATATGGAGAGTACGTTGTATGACGTGGAGAGTACGTGGTATGATGTTGAGAGTACATGGTATGATATGGAGAGTACATAGTATGATATGGAGAGTACGTGGTATGATATGGAGAGTACGTGGTATGACGTGGAGAGTACATGGTATGACGTGGAGAGTATGTGGTATGACAAGGAGAGTACATGGTATGATACTGAGAGTACATGGTGTGATATGGAGAGTACATGGTATGATACTGAGAGTACATGGTGTGATATGGAGAGTACATAGTATGATATGGAGAGTACATGGTATGATATGGAGAGTACATGGTATGATATGGAGAGTACGTGGTATGACGTGGAGAGTACATGGTATGACGTGGAGAGTATGTGGTATGACAAGGAGAGTACATGGTATGATACTGAGAGTACATGGTGTGATATGGAGAGTACATGGTATGATATGGAGAGTATATGGAGAGTACATAGGAGAACCTTTCACGTGATTTCAAAGTAACACCATGACGATGCGTTTTCCCACTGAAAAGCGTTGTGTAAATACTGTGTAAGTACTCAACACACACTCACTCCAACACAAACACACCCTGTGAAGTATTTACGTGAGATCAAAACGGTTGGACTGCTGTTCGGGAAACATCACTGAGCAGATGTTTGCAATATGTCACCGACGGACGATGTGCAGATGTTTTGTTTGTGTTCAGCGGGTGGTGCGGTGGATTCCAGGGAACAGCACGCCGTCACGCTGTGGCGTCGCTTTCCCACCGAAGGACGAGCTTCCGTCTGCGTCGGTCTCCTCAGCCCAAACCTCCTCAACTCTAAATCAAATCAGAGTTGCTTTATGTTTTGCAATCGCTGGGCAGGAGTTTCTGTGGGTGGCGCCTCAGTGTTTCTTGTGAAATGTTTATGTGGGTGTGGCACTGGGGCTGATTTCAGATGGAGAGGCCCAGCTTTACTCCTGGGCCCGTGCCAGCTTCAGCTCCGGCTGATGTTGCAGTATAAGAGTGGCTCTCATTGGGATGTTTCATCATGCTGGATGGACAGAGAGCAATAGAGCCAGATGATACATCTTCATTGTATTTACATTTTTCTATGTGTGAAATTTCAAAATCTCAAATTCTGCATTAAAATCTGCATTAAAAAAACAACAACACATTTTTACATTGATAGTGGTTGCGATGGTCCTGTTGACAGTCGGTAATACATATGGCACTGTATGGTTAGTTTATTTGTCTACGTGTGGCCCATCAACTCAACTGAACATCTCTTTGGACCAGTAATTATTATTTTCTCAGAACAATCAAACAGATTAGTGTTTCAAACACCAATTGATCAAACCTAGAGAGTGAAGACGTCTTGATCTCTATGGCTTGTGAAAGCAGATAACAGCTTCCAGACTTGACTGACTTTCAAGTCAGAGGGAGCTAATGATGAGTGGCCCTCCTGGTAGTCTTGTCAGGTTTTGATCTTTGGCCTCAGACAGAAGCATTTGTGTTGATGAATGTGTCTACTCAGACAAATTGGGAGTAGTAGTAAAAGTAAGAGAGGAAATGCTCTTCTTTATGGTGGAGGGAGACTCAGGTGGACCAACAGCATATAAACCAAACAGCCCACCCATGGAGGCTTTGCAGGTGCTTCACAAACCTCCTCGCAAACCACATCTGGCGCCACCTTGGAAGTCCATTGGAGAATTGTCTGTGTGCAAATAACGGCTAAATATATAATAGATACCTGAAAAACGTTATAAGTGAAAGCGAAGTCTTGACGGCTGTGACAGTAAACTTCACAACTGGTTTTTGTCTTCGTCGGCTAGCTAACCACACTAGCAGGCTAGTTTAGGAAAGAGGAAATCTGCCGAGATGCCGTTGCGCAAGGTGTTTCATTGAATTTAGTTAGAAGACTGTGGTTGCACTGGGCAGATCCCAGGCGCGAATGCGTATGACAGTGTGATGTGGAAGCAATTGACAGCTGACGAGCTCATTCAATAATAAATCACAAAATTAAAAATTCTGCCCCAATTTGTTTGTCCTTATGAAAGCAGCTGTGTGGGCGGAGGCCGCGGTGTGAGCCACCCAGAACACTGTGAATCAACACCGATCCACGGAGCTGGCAGATCGCTCCCCCTGCTCCGATGTGTCATTACAACCCAGTTAATCAGTCGTGATATCTAATCCGCATGACTCAGCTGGCCCTCCTGTTCACTGGCAGTGGCCATGACGTGACGAGGAACGGAGGGAGATAGAAAGATGTCAAAAGAGAGTTTGTGAAAGAGAGAAAAGTGGACGCAAAAAAAAGGGAACATAAGTGGGGTGAAAGGGAGGGACAGCAAAGTGAGTGGTAGAGGCGTAGCGGCGTGGCTCCACATGCTGCAACGTTGGAAAATGGACGACCACGGCAAAGAAATCTCTGAGCACGCGCTGTGAACACAAAACACCCAGCATTATTTTGCACATCAAGCTGCACGTGCCAGCTTTTCAGTTTGGCGTCACCGCAGAGTCATTCCTCCTCTATAGGTCTGTCAGCTAGCAAGGGGCTGACTGTGTTACCCCAGTTCCTATTAGCTGATCTACTTAGCCCTCCCTCCAAACACACACACACACACACACACACACACACACACACACACACACACACACACACACACACACACACACACACACACACACACACACACACAGTGCACTGACATTGAAGGGGGGACCACCTGTTGTGTCCAGAGACTGTAGGACTAGCTCACAGATTTGCCAGGTTTGGCTAGTATGGCTACAAACAGGCTAACAGGCTGAGCCGCGCCGTCTGCTAGCGCTCAGCTAGCTCTGGATCCGTCTGTGTTTATGTCACAGCAACATCATCAGTCAATTTAGGTTCCAGGCACGTCGCTGACGCCCCTGTCCTCACTGATGAGATGCTCCTGTACACTGAGTACAACAGTCATGGGGACGCGTCGCAGTTCGGTCTGCCCAGTGATGCATTACAGAAATACCAATATAGAAATACAATATTATATTTTGACTTGTGTTGTGCAACAGTGGAATGAGCCACTGTGTGGTGGTGTGCAAGTGTGTGGCTCTGTGTGTGTGTGTGTGTGTGTGTGTGTGTGTGTGTGTGTGTGTGAGAGAGAGAGAGAGAGAGAGAGAGAATCTTGTGCGGACCTAGCAGTGAATCATTCTATTACGCAACAGCAATCAGCCCTTACAGCAACACACCTGTTGCACACGGTAATTGCCCTGGAGGCCATGTGTGTGTTATGTGACGTGTGTGTGTGTGTGTTCGATTCAGGAGGCT
>JAXDDW010000009.1:4292500-4317500 GCA_034670385.1 Hoplostethus mediterraneus
TGGAAACTGTTGATGTAACCTACAGACGGAATTTTACTATGTGTGTGTGTGTGTGTGTGGCTGCATGTTTCCATGTGTGCATGTTTGTCCTCAAAACAATATCCACAGAGTCTAGCAATGGAAATCCACCATGTTGTTGTTGATTCATGTTTCCAGCTCAGCGGCGCCGTGTCCTTGTCTCAGCACGGCCCACAGCGTGGTGCTAACGGAGGTTATCAGTAAAGGTCATTGGATCTAAACTCACAAGAGGTGATGAGGAGAGTAAAGTGGCACCCTCTCTGTCAGCGTGAGACATCAGATGGCCACTGAGGGTGAAGGTAGTGTGTAGGATCAACTTTTAGTGTTACACCCCGCCCCCCAAGATTATGCACCAATCAGAGAGAGAGACAATCAGGTTTCAAACCCGGCCACAAGCTCCTGAATGTGTGTGTCTTTAAAGCTAATGGCCACAATGTCAGACCTC
Source organism: Hoplostethus mediterraneus (assembly GCA_034670385.1). NCBI lineage: Eukaryota > Metazoa > Chordata > Actinopteri > Trachichthyiformes > Trachichthyidae > Hoplostethus > Hoplostethus mediterraneus. The sequence goes on from JAXDDW010000009.1 coordinate 4,292,964, forward strand.
CTGCTTTCATTATAACTAGTCTACATGCATCCCATGAGACATCCCGTCTCTATCAGCCTGATGAGTATTGACCTTGTTATTTGTATCAAGCGTTTCCACCTCTCTTTAGTTTTTCTTTTTCCCCAAAAAACAAACAAAAACATCCTTGGCTTGAGGCTTAACACGCTTGACATTATCCAACTGGTTTTGAAAGGGTTTCAGGAGCCCAGGAAGCCGGAGGATTTTCTGAAACCACAGAAAAAAACCATGTAATTCTTCAGCTGAGGTGGAAACATGAAAATCACCAAAATTGCGGTTAGGAGGTTTTCACACGACAACAATATATGTACGATGATAACATAACACATAACATGGGTACAATGTGTGCATTGATGTATGTAGTGCACACAGTCTTTAACACCCACACAGTCACACAACCTGTGTGTGTGTGTGTGTACTTAACAATCACTCAGCTAGTGCACGTGTGTGAATCATGTGGTCCAATCATCGTGTGTGTGTGTGTGCGTGTGCATGTATATATGTTTGTGTGTTTCTATGTTTGTGTGTGTGTGTGTGTGCATTCGGGCGTGCATTACACACGTGTATCGTGCATGTTTTCATTTACGGATGCATGCACCATCGTGTCTGTGTGCGTGCGTGCGCGCGCGCGCTGCGCGCGTGCATGTTTGCGCGCGTGTGTGTGTGCGTGCGCGTCTACTTAAGTGCCAGAGTCACAGAGCGAGTCGCTGTTTGCCTTGCTCATATTGAGCGTCGCCATGGCAACGGCACTAGCAGCACAGTGTGAAGTGGAAGAAGGAAGAAGAGCTTGCGGTGCTCTGTGTTAGAGAGAGAGAGAGAGAGAGAGAGAGAGAGAGAGAGAGAGAGACAAGATCGAAGAGGAAGACAGGGTTTCTGCTTTTGAATGAATAGACGGATGGTCAGACTGGTAGGCGGTGTCACGTCTCTACCAGGTATGTGATCGATTTGTGTCCCTTTCATACAGTAACCTTCTGGTTTCTGAACTAACGTGGCTGGAGGACTGTGTTGACAGTGACGAGGCGCTTGGTAAAGCGAGTCATTCGCTGGGCGTGTGCTCGGTCCTGCCAGGTGATCCATTCAGGGTCCCAAGAGTTAATGATCAGATTGAAACAGGGGGGAGGAGCAAACGAGAAAGTGAGAGAGCCGGCGGGTAGGGGAGAGAGAGGGAGGGAGGGAGGGAGGGAGGGAAGTGTGTCATACTGAACACGCTCTTCGTACTAACTTCCTGTTCTCTTCTTCCCCACAGAGAGGACAGGCTGAGACAGACAGAAACCGGCAGACGGCAAGAAGAAGAGGAAGACGAACGGAGGGGGAATTCTGAACACTCAAAACAGAGGATTTACAACCGAACTGGCAACCTCCGTGGATTTTTTTACCCACTCCTTTTTTATAGTCGTTCCTTAGAATACACATTGGTCTTTTTTTGTGTTTTTGGTCGATATTAAGAATCACAGCAACGTTTGACCCTGAGATCTGCCTGGATGATAGGAGACTTTCTACCTTTTCATCTGTGTGAACCTTTTGACCGTCAAGTTTGAGAGAAACTGTATGAGTTGAAGGGGGTTTTTTTGACGCAAGTTTGCGCAATCTCTCTCTCTCTTTCTCTTTTGACTTCTCTCTTATCTCACCCCGTGCTTTCCTGATAAGCTTTCGTATCTCGTAAGAGGAAGAGAAGGAGGTGACAGACTTCAAGTTTTTCTGCCTGGAGCCCGAGTAGCATTTGCATTCGAGTTTGGGTTTCAGAAGAGGACAAATCCTCCCTTGTGTGTGAGACAGAGTGTGTGTTTGTGTAGTAGTAGTGTGTGTGTGCACCTCCCCTGGTGATATAATAACCTGTATCGGAGGACGATAACGGGCCCTGTGTGTGTCTTGTGGGAAAATGGGATCAGAAAAGGACTCTGAGTCGCCTCACTCCTCGGTGAGTGGCGTCCCGAACCCAAAGTGCCGTGCGGCAGGCAAACGCCAGGGACGCATCTCCTTCCATAGCCTCTTCCACAGCAAACGGGGCTCCCGGGGCGCAAAAGCAGGGGCGGCCACCCCTCTAGCCCAGCAGCTTCATCACCACCACCACCATGCACAGCAACACCAACAACTTCTCCCTCCTGCCTTGAACGCAACACCCGCCCCGGCCCCTGCTATAGCCCCCGCCGCCACCGCTGCCGCCGCCGACACCACCACCACAGCCATCGCAGCTCCCCAGGACGCTGCCTCTACCACCCCCTCAGAGCCCCTCTCCTCCAGTCAGCCGTCCCTGAGCGGAGCCCCTTCCCCCGGGGACGCCGACCTCCTGGAGTGCCCGCTGTGCCTGGTGCGCCAGCCCGCCGACCAGCTCCCGGAGCTGCTGGGTTGCAGCCACCGCTCCTGCCTCTGCTGCCTGCGCCAGTACCTGCGCATCGAGATCACCGAGAGCCGCGTCCAGCTCAGCTGCCCCGAGTGCGCCGAGCGTCTGGCCCCGCAGCAGGTGGCGGACATCTTGGATGACGCGGCGCTGTTGGAGAAGTACGAGGAGTTCCTGCTCCGCCGATGCCTCGCCTCCGACCCAGACTGCCGATGGTGCCCGGCGCCCGACTGCGGGTAAGAGACGGTTCTTTCCTCACCGCTCACTTTTAGCTTGTTCCATGGTTAAGTGCTGGTCTAGGATCAGCGTCTTCTCCTTCTCCTCTGTGCCCCTTTCAGCTTTCCTGCTGTCTCAAACATGTAGTTTGTATCTGAGGGGAGATTTAGTTGAGACATAAGAAATGAGAAGAAAAAGGTTTAGAGGAACTTATGTTCCAGTTGCTCATAGTTTTATTCTGGACCTGAATTTAACTGAAACCTTTAATTTGGATAAGAAGTGGAAAAACTCAATGTGGAAAACATGTAACATCACAGAGAGGAACATTTCTTTTTGTGTGTGATTAAATTGCTGATAGTGTTGTCAGAAGTCCCTTCATATTTGTGACAGAACATGCTGTAACTTCCAATCAGTGTTTCTCAAAGGCGGAACACAATGATGTCATAGTGAGATCAAAGAGTTTCTATTGGACGATTCACATTCTACAGTCGTTGGATGTCAGTTTGCCTCTTAAAGTCTCTGCAATGTGAAACAAATAAAATAGCTGGTAGCCGGTTAACACCTTAGAACTCTTTCTCTTTCTCTTTCTGTCTCTCTCTCTCTCTCTCTCACACACACACACACACACACACACACACTTCCTTGTTCACTCACACAATCTCACACAATCTGCTTCATTTGTGTGAATTTCAGAGGAACAGTATTGCATAGAATCTAAATACATTTGAATACCATTGTGTGTGTGTGTGTGTGTGTGTGTGTGTGTGTGTGTGTGTGTGTGTGTGTGTCGGGGAGGGGGTTTCTTTCACACTCCTTCTGCCAAGTATCGTTCTCTGTCTGGTTTTCTGACCACTGGAACCAGTGTGACCTGTAAACCGGGAAACTGTATCTGGGTCAGACATCTGTGATCAGGTCCGGGGAATTTTCTGGAACAAATGAGAGGCGTGTAATGAAGCACCAATGATTCATTGTGTTTGCGTTTGTCTGTGCTTGTGTGTGTGTGTGTGTGTGTGTGTGTAGGAGGGAGTGTGTGTGTTGTGTGTTGTGTGTCCATCAGTGTGGGAAGGAAGAAGGCAGATATTTGAGAGTGTATTTGAGAGTGATATGTTTCTGTTGTGGTTACAGTAATGCAGGCATTGTCATAGGGGAAGGCCATAACTCTGTGTGTGTGTGTGTGTGTGTGTGTGTGTGTGTGTGTGTGTGTGTGTGTGTGAGAGAGTGTGTGTATCTGTGTCCTTGTGGGTTTCTGTCTGTATCTCTGTCTTTGTAATTGTGTCTGTGTATTTATTGTTTCCGTGTGTCTCTCTGTGTGTGTGTTGCTGTCTATCTGTGTGTGTGTGTGTGTGTGTGTACCTATGAATGTGTCTCTGACTGTTAAAATGTGTGTTTCTGTCTCTCTGTGATGATGTGTCTGTATTTGGTCGAGTGTATGTGTCTGACTGTATATTTGTGTCTGTGTGTGTGTGTGTGTGTGTGTGTGTGTGTGTGTGTGTGTGTTGAGTAATGTCAGCAGCATAGGGGCAGGGTGATGACCCACATATTTAAAGATGGTCTTGGAGCCATCTTTCACTTCTGTAGAAAGGGTGTGACTCACTGTTGTGCAACTGTGCAACTCAGTAACGTGTTTTTAGGTGAGAATGTACGTCTGTGTGCGTGTGCGTGTGTGTGTGTGTGTGTGTGTGTGTGTGTGTGTGTGTGTGTGTGGATGGGTGTGTTTAAACCCACTGGAGGAAAGTTATGCAAATGTAACCTCATTTTGGCATCTTATCCTGTTTGACAGACTGAGATTGTTAGATATGAGATCAATACACTCAGAGGAAGGTGTCCTAATGAAAACATTCATATAGAACAGAACAGAATAGAATAGAATAGAATGTTTGGTAGCTAATAGACAAGATATATATGACAGGATGTGACTGATTGAACCACAGAATCACAAGACCCTGTGTAAGATGTAGTGGTTTCCTATGTGTGAGATACTCTGTGACATGTTGGGATGTCTGCATCGTTCAGCCACTGTAGAAGTCTTTACCCCGTCCAGATGATGGATCCTTCAGTGTTATTACTGTATTATTACACTAAAGTCTCCAGACTAGCGAGTAGTACTTGTTACGTCTTAGAGCAGGACCTGAGGTGCAGTGCAGAAACACAAACTATGGACAGTGGACATTTTGTTTTGCTTGGTTTAGTCCCGTGTCATTTATTTTTTATGTCTCTCCCTTGTTTTTGTTGACACACTCCACAGCTGGATGGCTGAGTGGAAGTCTCTTCTCATTGGCTGGAGTTGTCCTCTTAACTCTCGCCAGTCATTTCCCCCTGACCTGCTCTCCTCGTCCCACCAATCAGGTCTCAGTCCACGTGACTGACGGGGCAGGCTGTCCAATGAGAACAAAGCGTGGCCCTCCGCTGGCTCCTCTGGCTGTCAGTTGCTATGGCGACTATCGATGCGGCATAGAGGGAATGTTGCCAGGGGTAACAGGAGTTGGGACTTAATTAAAGACATCATTACATACTCACTGGACTCTGTGTGTGTGTGTGTGTGTGTGTGTGTGTGTGTGTGTGTGTGTGTGTGTGTGTGTGTGTGTGCGTCCCTTTTTTGTTCAGTGGCATGTGTGTGTGTGTGTGTGAGTCAGACCAAGATGCACTTAGTTCACCCTGGTGTTTAATAGCACCTACTACTGCTGCCTGACTGTGTGTGTGTGTGTGTGTGTGTGTGTGTTGTAACAGGCATTTACAAGCTCAGCAGGATTCCCAGGTGAACACCGTCTGTGCGCATTTCCTCTCAGCCCGCCACATGTCAACACTCATAAAATCCCCCCCCCCCCCTTTCAGTCTCTCTGCCTCCTTGCAGTTTACATTCACATTTCAGGCATTTGGCTGATGCTCTCAGCTGCCCCATCTCCTCCTCTGTCCCTCTCTCAGGTTTTTCCATTTTGTCTTTTGCGCTCTCTCTCTCTCTTCTGTCTCCTGTCTCTCTCCTCTCGGGGGGTAATGTCAGTCCACACTGTGCTTGGCACCGCAGTGGAATCCACCAATCGTGAGACAGCGTTGACGTGGGATGCTCTCCCGGGAAAAGGCTGTTATAGCAACCTGTGCTCTGTACCGAGACAAGCCCCTTGAGTTAGCCTGAATAAGAGCACACACACACACACACGCACACACACACACACACACACACACACACACACACACACACACACACACACACACACTCTCTCTGTCTCTCTGTACTTGTTTTCTCTTTGTATTTCTGTGGAGACGTGACGGAGACAACACATTGATTGTGACAAGGCTCTGGGCGAACTCGCTGAAGAAGGACAGGAAATGTATAACCGATGACACCGTCTGAGTGTAGCTGGTGGAGACAGAGCATCAAGTGACTGCCTCAATTTGGTAGATACAATGGAGAGAGACCAGAAAGATGCCAATGATATGTGACAAAGATCCTAGACGGGATTCAAACCAGTGACAAAATAATTTCCTTCATTCCCTGGAAAAAACATGGCTGCTTTTGGCAGATCTGTTTTCTGTCCAACCCCAGGGTTAGGGTTAGGGTTAGAAGCCCCACTTTGTAATTAAAAGCTTGCTGCGCTGTTTGTCCACTCCCATAATGAACTGCTTGGAAGGTGCAGGGTGAGTGTTGCTGTACGACTACGAGCCTTCCTGTAGGAATGCTGCTTCGTGTCCCATCTTGTCCTCTAAATACAAGCTCTCGTCTCCTCTCACATCCCCAATACAAGCCTGCCACACAATATTGGGTTACCGGTGGTTTCGAGGGTCATGCCGCCACGTTGGAGGAGCGCCAAAAAGAAGAAGGATTTTAAATCACCTCTTCCTCCCGGATCTGTTTGAACACAAACCGGGCATTGTCTTTGTTTTGTCAGGGAAGGAAAAAGCAATAAAGCTACAATCTCCCCTTTTGTTAGCGCTCCTCCAACATGTTGTGTCCCACGTAACCATTTCATGACAGGCCTCTATTGTGAGACTGACAACCTCCTCTCTCTCTCTCTCTCTCTCTCTCTCTCTTTTCCCTTCTTTCTTAATATTGTTACCAGGTGACTAGTCCATTGATGGAGTCCTCTCTCTGTCTGTCTCTGTTTGTCTTTCCTCTCTCAATAGAGACGTTTCAGGTGACATAACGTGCCCTCTAGCACAGCGGCCATATTGGAGGTCCTCAGCTCTTGGCAACAATAACCGAGAATAAATGGTTGTAAATTACAGCTGGTCTGTCAGTATGGAATAGACGTGGTTCACTTCTGGAGACTGGTCATCATTGTGGACACATCTTGTCATTTTTGAGAAATTTAGAAAATGTTAGCTTGTTAGTAGTGTGTTAACATTAACAGGAGTTGCGCTGCTAAATTAGCCTGCTAGCTAGTTAGCTATCTAACAAAACTGAGCTTATATCTTGAGGGTTTTGTGGGAGTTTATACACTTGACTTTTGTAGTTGAGGCTTAAGACGAGACAGTTTACTAAAAAAAAAAATCTTCATCGGACCATTTGCTTTTACTGAACCTTAATGAATGGACCTACAACCACAACAACATTTTTGAGACGTCTCTATTTTTCTAGCACGGTTGCTAGTTAGCGGCCAACTCTCCAACGGACCTCCATGATGCCACCGGCCGCCTCCATGCTGTAACTTATTCATTTGCGCACCGCTCACAGTCGTCTCTCTCTCCGGCAGGTTTGCGGTGATCGCCTCGGGCTGTGCCAGCTGCCCCCGGCTGGTGTGTCGTCGGGAGGGCTGCGGGGCCGAGTTCTGCTACCACTGTAAGCAGGCCTGGCATCCCAACCAGACCTGCGACTCGGCCCGCCAGCAGAGGGCGCAGTCCCTGCACACCCACAGCAACCACTCCCCCAGCTACACACAGGAGCAGGGTCCCGGTGAGTAGCTGGATAAAGCACACACACACACACACACACACACACACACACACACACACACACACACACACACACACACACACACACACACACACACACACACACACACACACACACACACACAAACACACACACACCACTCAACTTCCCGGTTGAAGACTTAAAGTCACACACAAACATAGTCACAGAATAGACACAGAATTTCACACATACAGACGTGTGTGTGTGTGTGTGTGTGTGTGTGTGAGACAGGCAAGTGTCATATGTGCTTGGTGCAGGCAGAAGTAGACAGATTAAATATTTTCCTTCCTCAAAATATTGTGTGTGTTTTGTCTCTTCGTCCCTTTGTGTCACTATTCATCGCACATCTGTTTCAGTCAGTCAGTCAGTGTGAGTCAGCCACTCTGTCTCACCAGAGCTCCTATCAGTGGGGGACGGCATGAACTACTATTTATATCACACTTTACGGTAAACAGCAGCATCATCTTTGAATAGCATCAAGAAGAGAAAGAGCAGCCCATTGGTCAGAGGTCACAGGTTTGATCCCTGCGACAGCCATGTGTCCAAGTGCCCCTGAGCAAGACACTGAACCCCTCAACCTCAACGTTCACACTGCGATCGACACGATCAGACTGCAGAGCTGAGCAACCAGGGAAACTCGTTGTGTGGATGCTTAATAAGCTCCTCAGCCGAGAAAAGTTGGCCTCAGCTGAAGTGAACAGCTGAACATCAGCCATCAGCAGCCAATCAGATCCCTGCGTGTCCTTGTTTCCCAACAGTCCGCCTAGCAAGTTGATTACAGCCAATCAAAGCTTCCCAGTTCTCTACAACTTTTATTTGGAAAACTACAGGAATAAACGTCTCGGAGAACAGTTGCATCCATCGATGGGGTTGATGGGAAGAGCTGACCAATCTTGTTATTTTCGAACGATGCTACCTAGCGCTTGCCAGCTAGCTATGCTAACTCACCAAAACTGAAAACACACGATTTGCCTGGACGGAGAGGAAGCGAGAGAAAGATACGAGAGAGAGAGAGAGACAGACCAAATGTCAGACAGACAAAGATCTCCAAAGTGTTTGTGCGTGCATGTATGTGTGTCTGTAATCCCATTTTGATTAGAAGTCTATTAGATAAAGCCCTCCGGCTGTCCTCAGTCATCCCTCTCCATAATGCACCACTTCCAGTCTCCCTCCTTCTGCCAAATATCCAGAGGGACTGACAACAAAAGGCTGGTATTGACTCACAGAAACCAGACCACTCCTTGTCTGTCTCTGTCTGGCTGTCTGTCCATATCTGGCATCGACTCCAGTGGATACAGAGAGAGAGAGAGAGGGGAAAGAGAAAGAGAAATGAGAGAGGGAGAGATACAGGAAGAGGAATGGATGGAGGAGGGAAGGGAGACAAAGAGCAAATGCGAGAAATGAGGAATGAGAGAGAGAGAGAGAGAGAGAGAGAGAGGGGTGAAAGTGTCAAGCTGTGTCAGCAGCATACAGACTGCACAAACAATAACAATACCCACACACACACACACACACACACACACACACACACACACACACACACACACACACACCCCTACCCCCCCAGTCATTCTGAGTTAAGATTCCCTTTAAAGCACAGAATCGTTTCCCAGCATCCAGAACTGAAACGCTCCTAATGGATTCTCTGCATCTTCTTGGCTTTTCCTCAAAACGCTCTGATCCATTCCTCTGATGCGGTTTGATCCGGATCCATTCCTCTGATGAGGTTTGATCCGGATTCATTCCTCTGATGAGGTTTGATCCGGATGCCAGGAGAAGAAACTAAACTAAGACAGAGAGTTTTGCTTCCATTTGAACTATTTGAAACCTTTTGACTCGACGTGTAAGTCACGTGGTTTTCAAACAGACAGAAATCATGCGCTCCTTGACATGAGGCGATGATGTCACTGAGCGCGGCCCCCCCCCCCGCTTCCTGTTTCTGTCCCGCAGCCGATGACATCAAGCCCTGCCCACGATGCGGCGCTTACATCATCAAGATGAACGACGGGAGCTGTAATCACATGACCTGCGCCGTCTGCGGCTGCGAGTTCTGCTGGCTCTGCATGAAGGAGATCTCCGACCTGCACTACCTCAGGTAAACACGCACACAACACACACACACACACACACACACACACACACACTCTCTAAATGAATAGATATGCTTTCCATTACCACTCACAGCTGTATGAGTGAACACTCCCTGATTCAGATCCTCTCCTTAGTCATATCCTGACACCTGTGACTTTTATATGTCATGTGCTTTACTTTATGTGTGTGAGTAAGCGACAGTAAAACAGTGTGTGTGTGTATGTGTGTGTGTGTGTGTGTATCAGTGATTCCTCTGTGTTTTTTTTTGCCGTCGATCCGTTCTCCCTTCACTCCGCCTGCTGGCATGAACTGTATAACCTTAAACATTAACGCCTCCATCTTGTCTCCTCCCTCCTTCTTCCCCAACTCCTCTACCTCCCTCCTTCCCTTCCCTCCACCAGTCCATCCGGCTGTACGTTCTGGGGGAAGAAGCCGTGGAGCAGGAAGAAGAAGATTTTGTGGCAGCTGGGCACGCTGATCGGCGCGCCGGTCGGCATCACCCTCATCGCGGGCATCGCCGTGCCCGCCATGGTCATCGGCATCCCCGTCTACGTGGGGCGCAAGGTGAGAAATCCACCGATGCTCCCATCCCATCCTGTCTCGAGTCCCCAGAGAGATCGTATTGAGGGTTGAGAGTGACGCAACATAGGAACCGTTTATATTTCAATCTAGAAATGAAGATTCAGACCCTTTTGCACCAAACCTAATCTTTTGGCTTTTCCATTTTATTTGAATTTTGTTCATGACTACAAATGTGTTTTTCTCACCACCAGGCAGCGCTCAGTAAAAGCCTTCCTGTGATGTACCGTGCTAAAATGTCACTTATGCCCCCCCTAAAATGCTAGGAGAAGGAAATACAAAGAGCTAGAGAGAGGTGGACGGGAATTTGCTTTTGATACGGGAGCAAATTAGAGTGGAAAAGATATGATTTATGATTCATTTATTTATCTCACTAGGTGTGTTCATCATATTTCACCTAGTGCCAGTTAGCTTGATATCTTTATCTACCATTGTAAACATGATGTCATTCTAATCTTATTTTATCGTCAGCTAATATGGAGTTTATCATCCGCCGCAAGATAAATCGGAGGTGGGAAACCACAGCTCTGTAGCAACACGTGCAAATACCGCACTTCCACAATCACTCTTTCACAACGTCGTGTCATTTTCCTGGAATTTTACAACATCGCAGAATAACACTGAAATCTTTCCTCTGTTGGTTTTGGTAAGCTGTTCTGGCTTTGGAGCAGGAAGGACAGCGGCCGTTCCAAAACATGATTAGGTTTCAGTGGAAATAGAAGGAAAGTACTTTCATTTCCTCTGAAACCCTTAAAGTTACAACAGCCAGACTGAGCGGGTGTTTATTAAAGACAGACTTACTGGAGGCAGGGCTTCATGTTATCTGCATTTCAGACCTGGAACCCCACAGTGAGTGATAAATACTGAGAGCACAAACATTTGGTCAAATCAGGGAATCCACAAATCCTTAAAAAGTTTAAAAAATAAATAAAATATCTTAAATGATCATAATCTAAGGCCTTAAATTAGAGGTTTTATTCTTTCAACATGTTTTGTGGGATTATTTTCATTCAAGTTTCATGCAACTATAAAGTTAGGCAGTGACCTTGACAGATCGTTTACACTCTTTGGAGTTGGAAAGAGTCAAATTAAATCAATTGGGTAGTTTCACAAAAATGTGAAACTTACATTACTTTCACTTCCTGATGGTCACATCAAGGTCGACCCACATGATGTCTGCTCTCGGATTAGTACAGGACTGCTTAATACCATATACCAAACATGTTGAGCTTCATCGCGTCCCTAAACATTAAACTGTCCGTGTCTTTTTTCTTACACGGCTCAACTCGGTTTCTTTTAGTCTGTTATTTCTCTCTGCTAAATTGGTCTTATAATTATTTCCAGGCGGCATTAAAAAGTCTTAAATTTGGCGTCCTGAAACCTGAATACCCTGAAAATATCGATGATATCTGGCTGCAGTAGAGCTGTTCTATTACCAGTCAGGTATTTATGAAACTGGCAATTATGACAAGACACGTATTTTCTAAAACACAAAGATCTCCCTCACAACTACGAGATGTTACAGGAGAACAGGCCTCTCTTGGTCTTGCCGCCCTCTTGTGGAGACTTCATGTAACTGCAGGTTTCTGTGTCAGCCTACTGGAGTGCTGGCGCAGCCCCAAGCCCTTCCCAGTGGATAACTGGTTAGATTAACTGGGACGTCAGACAGGACCGTTCTCCCACGCTCTGTTTGGGGTTTTGGTTCGCGTCGCTGTTCAAATCTCCCTGAGCCTTTAGCGTTACAGGAAATATCTCTGATGGAGGTGTTTATTACTGGGAGGAGGGAAGGGGCCTAGTTCCTCTGGTGGGAGCGATGACGCAAATCTGGGATTGTTTTCAGGAGAGTTCACTATACTGGGTATTTGAAAAGCTGCGTGGAGGAATTAGGACTGGATTAATGATTCATGTGAACTTCTCTCTCTACTCTGTGCAGGCTAAGCTTGCTGTGCTGTCATGCTGTTGTTGCTAAATGAATCTTAGAAGAACTAAAATTGTTTTTGTTTGATTTTGTTCAAACTTTAGGGATGATTGTTTCAGTAGTCTGCCGGTCTGTAGCCAGTATGTTCTAGACAGGGCTGCTGCAGAATTGACACCACCAACCACTTTGAATGGAGTCTGATGGAAATAAAGACAGTGGTTGAATTGCACTGCAGGGCCAGGTACCGAGCAATATAGGCTCTTTGGGAGATTGGCACGTTGGTCAACTGTTAAGTGATGGGTATTTCTTTAAGTAGCATCCCTGCCCATGTTGTTCTGTAGTCCAGTCCGGCTGTGAAGTGTGTGTGAGGTGTGTGTTCAAGCCTCTCCCTCCCCTCCTTCCAGATCCACGCCCACTATGAGCTGAAGAAGACTTCCCGTCACAGAAGGAACCTGGCCATCACGGGGGGCGTGGCCCTGTCAATCATCACTGCCCCTGTCATAGCGGCCGTGAGCGTCGGTAAGAAACACAACAGGACCTTAATCTTTCAAAGCAGAAAAAAAAACAAAAAACAAAACAAAATCCAAATTGGCATCACATGACATCAGTATCTATATCCCCCCCCTCCAGGTATTGGCGTGCCCATCATGTTGGCGTACGTGTACGGGGTGGTGCCCATCTCCCTGTGCCGAGGGGGGGGCTGTGGTGTGAGCAGAGGGAAGGGGCGTGGCGTACGGATAGACTTCGACGAGGACGACGGACCTATCACAGGTAACCAACCCAAACATACGATAGTTTGGACGGGTGTTTTGAAAGGATCTATTTTGACTGTATTTGAGTTTTTGATTTGAATTCATCACATTATTGCCAGGTGTGTTGAACGTGTTGCCAAACCTGCCTCGCCATATGTACATCATGATGGAAACTTTATTGTGACATCCTCAATCTCCTTATTTATAGTCATTTTTGGATTGAAATCATCACACAGCAACTCAAATTAATGATCTATTCATCTGTACAATTAAAAGATTCATTTATTGATTCATTTTACCCTCAAGCCTTTCAGTGATGCTACATAATATTTCCTCTCTTAATCTCTGTCCAGTGGCGGATGCCTGGAGGGCCTTCAAGTCCCCCAGCCTTGGTGAGAGCAGTCTGGACGGGGCGGCCAGCGGTCTCAGCACCACCTCCCCCAGCGAGGGGCTCTCTGTGGCCCCCGGGGCCCTGGGTGACACCCCCCACTTCAACACCCTGGCAAGCGGTGCCCTGGGGGCCCGCACCGGCAAGTACAGCAGGTAAGGGAAAGGAAAGGGGATCTTTTAACTTTCTCTGTGAAGGGATTGTTTTTTCTAATAGCCACAGCAGTTCTGTAATTTGAGGCCACACCCCTTTTTTCAAATAATGTGGTTTGATGATGTCCTGGTGTCTCTACTCTGTAATAAAGCACCAGTAGTTCTGTGTGCTTTGAATCAGTGTCATACAGAAATATGTTTATTGGGTACTAAATGGGTAATGTACCTACAAGGGAACTAAAACAGACTCCATTTATCTCTCCAAAATGTTATTGTACTTGATGGAGCGAGGTGTTTTGCTCTTCGTTCATGGTAACACAGTATTTACAGTATTTACAGTACTGCTGGGAAGTAGAACCGATGAATAGAACTGCGGTTGTTTCTTCTCCTCCAGGCTGGAGGTGCAAGCAGGGGAGCTGGCTAAAGAATCAGCCCAGAGGGAGACAGGGAGCCTGGGGGCCGGGAGCGACTGTGCCAGCACCCGGGGCATGGCCGGATCCATCATCTCCTCCTACACCCTACCTGACAGGTGAGACAGACAGGAGGAGGCCTTTCTTCCTCTTTGGTTTTCCTGATCCTCCCTCTCTTTTCTCCTCTTCTCTTCTCTTCTCTCTTCCTCTCTTCTCTTCTTCTTCTCCTCTCCTCCTCTCTTCTCTTCTTCTTCTCTTCTCTTGTCTTCTCTCCTCTCTTCTCTTCTTCTCTCCTCTCCTCCTCTCTTCTCTCCTCTCCTCTCCTCTCCTCTTCTCTTCTCTCCTCCTCTCTCCTCTTCTCTTCTCTTCTCTCCTCTCCTCTTCTCTTCTCTTGGTGTGAATGAGACAACCTAATTACAACTAATCTGATGTCTCATGTTGTTGTCGCAGCAACACATAGAACTGCCTGGACCCTCTTCAGATTAGTGACAGCGTTAGTGTGCAGATTTTAACCCAGTTCTTCATCTTGATGAAAACTGCAGTAAACAAACACCAGAGCGGTCAGCATATGACCTCTGTTGCAGGAACTCCTTGTCCCTGATGGTTTTAATGACGCTTTGTAGCTTAGAACGAGGACCATGAGGACCATTCAGTTCAAATTCAAAATTGTATGGTTGTCAAGTCCTAAATGCCTGAAAAGTTGACATTTTCATCCGACAGCAACGATATCTAGCCAATCAGGGCTCCTGAGGCTGATTGATCTAATTGATCTAAATCCTTTCTTGCTCCTCTCCATAGGGAGTGTACCAACCTGGAGATCCAGGTGGACATTGAGACCAAACCTAGCCATCTCTGCCTGACCAGCGAAGAGGACCTAACCCCGCCCCCGGGCTCTGCTGCCATGGCAACCGCCTCAGGAGGGGAGGAGCCTCAGGACTGCAGCTCCAGAAGGGGCGGGGCTCTATCTGGCTCGGCACTAGGGCTGTCCCCGGGGACATCAATCAGAGAGGGGCTCCGTGACGTCACCCTGGCGCAGCCGGAGAGTATCCGCAGCGACCTCGAGATGTCGGACACGCAGTCGGACGACATCGCCGAGCTGACGTCGGACGACTGCGACTCGCCTCACCCGAAAAGTTGTCGCCTGGCGTCCGCCCAGCAGCCCCAGCCCCCCTCCTGCCGAGCCCTGAACCCGTCCACCGAAGGCCTTCACTGTCCCGCCGACAGCAACGTCATCCTTTACGTGTGAGAGAACAGCAGCTCTCAGGATTGCACAAAAACAAACTAACAGCCCCCCAACAATTCTATGTTTTAGCTCTCCCAGATTTCACAGCTTTTCCTCCGTCGTAGTTTCTCGTTTGCTGCTTTTTCGACTCACAGAAACCGTCTTACACGCGGACAGCCTTTGTTTACTTTCGTCTGTCTGTCTTATCTATCGACCTGTCAATCTCCTCACTGAGTAAATTGTCAGGGTTCTACCTCTGAGATTTATAAGATGACGATTTATGTTTACTTCTTGGTGCAAAATGCCTTGGCTACTTAAGCAAAAAAAAAAGCAAGACAAGAGGTACAAATTTGCCACAAGAAATATTGCAAAAACAAAACGAAATGTCGCCAAGCACAGCAGTGGGTGAAGGATTGTGGGAAAATAGATTTGTACTGAGGACGAGGGGATGTTTATAACAATTTGTGAATGAATGTGGACTTTGTACTCTGTTGGCTTTATTTTCCTCCTTCTCCCTATTTATATCCAAATGACCTTGAACTTGTATTATTTGCCGTGTGCATGAGTCTGCATGAGCTGCGTCTTGTGTGGAAGGTATAAAAGGGCAGCAAGTTCCCGTTACACTGGCGAGAGTTTAGTTTGCACAGAGTCATAAATTAGAGGAGATATCTGCACTGGAATCTCACTGGCCCCGCACTGGGTGGACTGGGTGGACTGGGAGGACTGGGAGGAAAGAGAGTCCATGCTCACCAGACTATATAAACGATCGAGATCATCTGACAGTGATGTGGTGACGCAAGAGACAAGGCACTGTGGTGAAACACACTGACAGAAAACTATTCTATTCTATTCTATTCTATTCTATTCTATTCTATTGGCAGGAGGCAGCTGAAATAGTTCCAAGCAGAATGTCCACTAAGCTAATATTGCCTAGCAACTAAAACAGTTCCAGGTCAGCTGCCAGAACTGTGGCCTGTTTCCTGTGATCAGACCAGGACTCAACTAACGATGCAGACGGTTGAATGACTGACTGCCTGCCTTACAGACAGCGACTGACGCAACACACAGACTGGCTTTGTTTCCAACGCGCTAACTAGCTGTCTGACCCACTTCAATGATGAGAGAGAGAGAGAGAGAGAGAGAGAGAGAGAGAGAGAGAGAGAGAGAGAGAGAGAGAGAGAGAGAGACCCTTTTCACAGACCATCAACAAAGTGGAAAAAGTAAGGCAGACAAATTCACAAGAGATACTAGAATGAATGGACTCTTGATGAATGTATTTGTTTGTCCCACTATCTGAGAGATTTTTTTTTTTGAATGAGCACTTGTGCACTTTATCTCAAATGTGTATCTTTTTTTTTGCTATTCATCGTCTATTGGTATCAGTGAGTTTACTTCCAGTGCATACAAACGTCTGTGTTACAACCAAAATAAATCACTTACCAGAAAGCCTCTTATGTTGGATGTAACAAATGAAGAGTTTGGTTCCAAAACGTGATATAACCATTCTGGGAAAAAATGCTTCCCTTTATCAATCATTCAATATTTCAGACGCATTGGGGATCCAATGTGTTGAAGTGTGTTACAGTGATCCAAGGACTTCAGTTGCCCTCCTATCTTTGTTCTGTTGATTTTCTCTTAATCATCTTGTAAAAGTCAGTGTCACTTTTTTTCCTAATGGTGGATGTATCATTTTGGAATGAAACTCTTCAAATATTGATGCCGATGAGCTCTCTTTAATCATACTCAATAGCTTGACTAGTGTCCTAGCTTTCTATCACCTTTTGTGCTTCAGTTTAAAGGGGTTTTTACCAGGTTTTCCTTGAACCTACAAGGAATCTGCTTGGAAATCGTCTCATCTCAGAGTAGCTTTATGGATTCAGCTGCTCATACGACTGGGCAGCGCTTCGTTTGGTCTGCTTATAATATGATCAGTTATCAATTGTTTCTACATGCCTGTGAGAAAACACGAATGTACCATGGATGGAAACTGAACTTCCTGAAAGAGGCTGAATGAGAAGTGATGAAAATGTTTTATTAAGAACACAGGTGATCCTGTACTTATTTGAAAGGTTTAGAGTATATAGATAGCAATATTTAAGTGTTATTATATGTGTATTTCCTGGCACTGTTAAAGCCCTGCCCCGTGTGGGGTTGTACATGCAGGACTGTGAAAGACATCTTGTGGACCTTTGAGAAAAAAAATAAACACAATCTTCTGTTGCACCAAAGTACTGACGTGTTGTCAATCAGATTATGTGTAAGAAAGCAAATAAAGCTATTGATATATCTATCTATCTATCTATCTATCTATCTATCTATCTATCTATCTATCAAACACACTTAATTTCAATACTTTTGCACATAACAAATGCATAATAACTCAAATAATTAAGTCAAATAAGTAAGTCTTTGCACCTACATAGCACTTTGTTCTTTAAGCAATGAGATGGGACCCAAAATGGCACTGAACATTAAAACATATAAACCATCCTGGAGAAACTGGTATCCAAGTTTATGTTAAGCTTTCTCTAATCCCTGCAGTGGAAGACAGGCTGAATAAAATACATACTTACAAGCTTAAAGCAACTGTTTAATGGTTGCTGTGGGGGGAAAAAGCAAAAAATAAACTGAAATTCCTGGTTAACAATTCTTCACAGCACAGTCGTAAACAGGCCCCATTGCAACTAACTGCTTTACGGCCGGGTATTGCTCTACCGTAAAGCGAAACGGGTAGATGCAAGGAAGGTTAAAGTGACTCCTACAAAACACGGTAAATAAAGACAGTTCTGATTATTTACGAAGTTTTAGCAACCTGATAATCCATTGGATAAAAGAAACGCGTTATTTAACGTCTGAGAATAGTAAACATTTGTAACTGGTGTAAAAGTAGAGCGAGTGGCCTGTCGTTAGCTTGAGCAGGCTGTCAAGGGCTCTCACAGGATCGGAAACAGGGCATACTTACAAATAATCTTACCCGGTGGTTAGTGGGAACATCGTAGTTGGTGTGTACAGATTTAACCAGAGACAAATAATGTTTTTGCATTGGGGTATTTTTATAGATCTAGTCGCAGGTCAGCCAGCTAACTTGGCTTACGTTAGCTGGCCGCAGTTTTTCAGATGAACTTCATTTAGTCATTCCAATTTCGATATGTTGCTCAGTTTAGCAAGTTACTTTGATCTGTCTTATCTTCACGTTATCGCACCACTATGTCACTATTATACTATCACAACAATGGAGTTTGAAAGCATAAACATTTTCAGCTGTCTAAAACATCAACAATAAACATCAGTTTTGGTGTCATCTTCTCAAAATCAAAGAGCAAAGGCTTCTTTCTTGACTCCGACGTTCAACAATCATACAGGGAGAAATCAGTCATAGAAGAGATAGAGATACCAATTCCTCTACAGACAGCAGCCTCAATAGACCAGAATACAATGCAGGCACAACTGCAGTGTAGGTGGGTGCTGATGCTTGATCTAATTTATCCAGCTAAATGCATGTGGCCAAAAAAAATCATTGAATCCCCGTCTCCAATTTATCTGGAGTGCAAATTTTGATCTGCCCCTTTCCTAATCTGTCTCTCCCCTCCATCCAGCCCACTGCATCCAATTTCAGTCAATCCCATCTAATCTCTCTCTACACTTTCGCTCTTGTGCCTCCACCCCCCCTCTCTTCCTCAGCACCATGCCATTTGTGGACATACAGTCGCGGCTTGGCATCAACTTGGACCGCTGGCTGCTGCTGCAGAGCGGAGAGCAGCCCAACAAGCGGGCGGCGCGCTGCCACGCCTTTGAGAAGGAGTGGATTGAATGCGCCCATGGCATCGGGCAGACCCGCGCCAAGAACGAGTGCAAGCTGGAGTTTGATGACTTCTATGAGTGCATGCACCGGCAGAAGACGGTGGGTGTCTGGGGGAGACAGACAACTTCTTAACACATTTAACGGTTATTCGGGAGCAGGGTTAACCCTTGGTTAGAGTGTCCTGTAACTGAAAGGTCACGGGTTTGCTTCTCAGAGTCCATCCCTACCCATGTGTCCTAGTCGTTGTAAGTCGATCTGGTCAAAGGTCTTCCTGCTTCTCTCCCCACTCATGGTGTCACTCAGACTCTTTTGACTCATATGATATATCTAAATACTAAAATACTAAATATGCTCATCAGAAGTACTCCAACCTTAAACTGGTATTGAACACGTCAGAATTCCTGAAAGCATGCTCATCAACCTCCCACCTATCACTCTACTCCAAAACCTAGTTATTGCATTTGGTGGGTGGTAGACTTTGAAAGTGAGTTTAATTGGCTCCTCATACTATTCATACTCTTCATATTACTTTTGTGTCCAATTGGCAGCTTTGGTATCTTTGGATAAGAGTTCTGATCTGTCACCAATTTGTTGGTGTCAAGATTACATAACCGCAGGACATCACCTAGACTGCTGGGTCATCGTCATATTATGTCTTGTTGACAGACAACACACAGCTGACACACTGTAATTTGCCAAGACAGTTGGGGAAAAAAATCAATAGACTAACAGGCAATGAAAGTGCATGTCATGTACACAACTGGGACGGTGCCAGCCTAGAGGTTAGAGAAACAACCGCCTGTAACTGAAAAGTCACTGGTTTGAATCCTTGAACCGGCTTGGAAAATCTGTGTGGAGTGGGTGAACAACAACTACCACCGAAGTGCTCTTTGGCACACTCCTACCACCCTCACGGTGCTCAGTGGTCCACTGTAGAAGACTGTGGTTGTACTGGGCAGTTCCCAGCTGTGAATGGGAAAGATGGCACATGCTCAGTCAGCTTTCCTTGAGTAAGTGATGGTTAAAAGCCTGTTCATTGGCTGTGGCAGCACCTGATGACTGGCCCCTCCTGTTATATGGATCAGACCAAGATGATAAAGTGTTGTCAAAACCTGACAAGAGACCAGCAAATGACCAAGGAGTGTCAACTTGTTGTTATTCCTTCGTCCTTCAGAACATTAAATGAAAATGTATTATGGCTTCTCATGGTCGCTAGTAAACTAGAAAACTATACATTTGATTAAAATGAATGAAAACAGAAAAAAGCGTCCCTGTCTAATCCTCTGAATAACATTATAGTCAAAGCCAAGCAGCTCTGACAGCAGTGTGTGTGTCAGCAGAGAGGAGATTGACAGGTACGCTGCCCGCCTCGCTGTGGTTGTGCTGCAGCAGCAGGAACCTCCCTGCCTGATCCAGACCCCGCGACTTGCTTGTTAGCCACGCCTGATTCTTAGTGATAGCTTGGTCTGTTGGAAGCAGAGTGAATTGCTTATTTAGGTGGAGTGTCAGCCGAGCAACCTTCAGTGTGACGTGAACTCCACTGTCTCACTTGACACAAAGTTCACATCTGCTGAAGACGTCTTCAGGTTGAAAATAGTTAGTTGTCTGTCGCTACTGAAGGTGCTATGTCTGTTATTGTATCATCAATATGTCATCACCTGATTGATTTTGAGACATATTGTAAATAAATGAGACCATTGCTGAAATTGGGTGGGATTGCATGGGAAATCTGCTGGGTTGCAATAAGGGTTACAGGAAATGTGGTCTTAATTTTGAGAAACAGCAGCATGAACAATACCTGGCCTGAGATGGACTACCTGTCCTCTTGAGCAAGGGCTCGTTGGTTTGCAGTAATTATACCAAGGTATCACAATTAATTTGACAATGCTAATACAATATTGGTGTTATATGTCACACCTTTAAGGGTCCACTGGAAAACCTGGATCTGTGTAGAACTTTTTTTTAAATTAAGAATTTCTCCTCCTTTATTTCCTCTTTCCTGATTTTCCCTCTCTCTCTCTCTCTCTCTCTCTCTCTCTCTCTCTCTCTCTCTCTCTCTCTCTCTCTCTCTCTCTCTCTCTCTCTCTCCCTGTCTTGTTTTTCCTTCCTTCTCTTCTCCTCTTCCTCCCTGCAGCACCAGAGGTTGTACGAGATCCGTAAGCAGCGTGACAAGATGGTGAAGGAGGGCACCTACACACCCCCGCCCCACCACTCAGGCAAGCCGGACGAGGCGCCATGAGAGGCTGCGTCCATCCTTGTGTATAGAAATTCAGAGATCACTATTGTCCATTTGCCCTGTACAAGTTTCCAAATAAATGTTATCATTGACTGTCTTCTCGCTCTCTCTTTTTAGTGTAGGGAGATGTGAATGTATTCGTGTTTAAATGGTTTAACTGATTCTAAAAAATGTTGTTTGACTCATCTAGTTTTAAACCTGTTGCCTGTTTTTGGGGTTTCTCTGTTGATACAAGATATTCCTGTTCCTCCATAAACCGGGTCTAAGTGCATAAGTACATATACAAAGAGGGGGAAAACTCATTTCAAATCTGTATTGTCCTTTTGAGGGAAATTTACAGTTGCAAAGATTTTCAAACATGACTAGTGTGTCAAACCAACACCTACTCTCTGCCTGCGCTGATTTATATGACTTCTTAATGATTTAGCAGGTTGAGGTTGACCATCTAGACTTGAGCTTTGCCTTGGCTGTGAATGTGAGTTAAATGAGTCTGGTTTGTCAGGGAGGCATCCATTACACTCCATTTTCTTTACCCACTGACCTAATTCTAGTAAATCACTCAATGGATTAGTGAATAAACGCTCCCGAGGGGCGGCTGGACCGCTTCGTTGAAAGATGGATATGAATGGATGCTCTTTGACATCCCCGATTCAATTACCAGTGTTAAACTAACTGATGGGATTAGGAGGCGCTGCGTGTCACCACATGATGGCGCTAAGAGCACAGATAATCAGGGAGAGACTGAACTCAAGTGCAGGCCTTTTTCTAATGAAGTAGTATGAATACGTTTCTTACCTGACTTCACAAGAAAACATAAAGCATTTTCATACATGCTATTTGGGTGACAGTTTTCCCTAAAGCACCTTACAGACTGCATACACCTTTAGCATGGGTGGCCCCGGTGGGAATTGAACCCCTAACCCTGGCAGTGTTGGTGCCTTGCTCTAGCATCTATGGGGTGTCAGGGTGGCGTAGGGCTAGAAAGGCTTTCACAAAACTACAGTTCAGTTCCCACAACTGTCAACAGCCATGTGTCCTGACACTCACTACAAACCATGAGCGTCTGCTAAATGACTAAATTGTTAATGCAGGCCAACGTGAAAGTGAAAGAGAATTGACCTTGCCAGGTGTCCCCAAATGCTAAAAGATGTCATACACCACAGTTTCAAATCCATTAAGGTGAATGACCTTTGTATGCTCACGTGTTGATGGTGGAAAACATAATTGAAGAAGAGTGACTCATAAGGCTGCGTGAGGCTTCTCTTCAAAGCTAAATTGACCTTATTAAGCTTAAAATTACAGCTGATGATTACATTGTAGAACATGATGATCATCACAAGGTTTCAGTTGGCTGAATTAGGGTCTGTCTGGGTAGCCGGATTAGGCACGGTCAGTAGCCAGGAAGCGCCATGTTGGGACCTCCATTTGTTATACTTTGCACTATGACCCTGTTCCTTCTAGAAGCTAATCAATCCAGCAATGGTTAATCTTTTATAATCTATAATGATCAGCAGTGATGACAGCGAACCTTGCCCCTTGTTTATCACTGCTTGCGTTTCATGCGGCCAGTCAGACCAGTAGCCGTTGTTTGATTAAAACGGCAGCGGCCAGCCCAGTTAATCCTGACCTGTCAGCCAGCATTGCCTTGCACCCTCTGACGGGCTGATGGGGCTGATGGGGCTGATGGGACGGGGGAGAGGGAGAGCACGCCTGGACTGTCCTGCTTCGGGCCCCCAGGGCGAGCACGCTCTTCGGCCCACGACCTTGTGCATCAGCCCTGTCTTCACCTAGTGCCCACCCCATCAGAAGATAAGGTAAACTATGCTAACAGCTGCTCAGTGTGCAGCTACTGAACATGGTGTCAGGCTATGAGCAGCTAGGAATGATGGGCCCTAAACACAGGAAGTGACTCTGGGCCCCCCCTCGTCCCCACACTGGCATTACTCCACTAATGGCAAACATCTACGTCTACTCATCCCCAACTCACCTCCACACATTCATTCACCAATAAATCATTGGACACATGCCTGATGATGGGAACCAAACTTTCACCAGTAGTCTGTTCAAAATCCGGCTTGTGGGTTGTAGTTTCAGTCTGCACAGGAAAAACCAGACCACACCAGTTATTTCTGCTGGCGCCAATTTGTCTCAGATATCACACCAGCTGCTATTTCTGATAAATTTGTTTGCAGTTGTGCAGATTTCAACCAAACCAGAGAAATGTGAAATAAAAGTATAAAATATTTAGAAGTATAGACTTGATCAGCACCATAAGCATTTTAGTACATACACTTTAGGGGCCCACTCAATTTGGGGCCCTGAGTGGCTGGTCCCCTGAGTGGCTGGTCCCCTGAGTGGCTGGTCCCCTGAGTGGCTGGTCCCCTGAGTGGCTGGTCCCCTGAGTGGCTGGTCCCCTAACCCCCCTTTATGGCCAATCCAGGCACGAGGTCGAGGAGGACTGAACTGAAAACTCTTCTCCCTCTCTCCCTCCAGATGTTGAAGAGGGAGAGGAGGAGAAGGGGAGGGGTGAGGAATGGGAGGAGGATAGTAGTAGTGGTGGTGGGGGGGGATTAACCACGCAGATTAATACGATCTCGTGATGTAAAGCAGAGCATCCCGCAGCATGGACGGAGCAGAGCCCGCGCTGCTCCCGCTATGTAATCCTGAAGTGCATGTGAATGAGTAGCCGCTACAAATATGCCGACGTGAACGCCCCTTTTTTTCCCACTCCTCCACCAAATAGTGTGTGTGTGCGTGGTAGTGCGTGTGTGCGCGCCCGCGTCTCAGCCTGGGGTTTTGTCGGTGCTGAGCCACGGATGACGCAGGAATACACCCGAAAACATTCAATTTCCGCGACACTTAACGCACTCAATAGACATGGGTTAAGTGTCGGACCCGTGGAAACAGCCCTGTTGAAGAGGTGACCGGAGAGAGAAAGCGGACCAGAGTGGGAGCAGGAGGGCCGGTGGGGGTTGTAGGCAAGTGGAGAGAAGGGAGGGAGAGGAGGGAAAGGAGGAGGAATAGGACAGCCATTGCCGTTCGGGATCACGTTGCCTGCCGTTCTTCCGCGCCTCGTCCCCGGGTGTGTATCACAGTCGGTAACGTTAAAACCTAAAGCCGACCGGCGGAGCGGAGACATCCATCCGGAGGAGAGGGACGTGTGGAGCGGCAGCATCCCGGCCGCCCTCACTCTGCGCTCGGATTCAAGGACCGCTGTTCTCCGGTAAGAGGAATCACATGCACGGTCAATAACCCTGTAACCCTGCTAAACCGGGCACGTTCAGAAGATGATGCTGATGTTGGTTGGTAGATATAATGTCGTTATTACTCTAACGAAAACACCCAGAGTGATCCTGTGATAAACCTCAGAAGGATACTATCCAGGTATCACCGCAAAATTAGGAGTTCCACAAGGAATACTCCAAGAATACTATAGTACTACCATAGGAAAAATACCATGAAGTAGAGTTAGTAACCATAATGTTGATGTATTATCGATGTGAGCC
>JAXDDW010000009.1:4322500-4390000 GCA_034670385.1 Hoplostethus mediterraneus
GGTAGAGTCTAAGAGTCTATCGACTGATATAAAAATAGAAACACCAGCCAAGCTCTTTGATCACATCTCTCTCTCTCTCTCTCTCTCTCTCTCTCTCTCTCTCTCTCTCTCTCTCTCTCTCTCTCTCTCTCTCTCTCTCCATCTTAGATCTGTCTTCAGTCGCCCAGCCAAGTCTGATGAACCGTCACTGTTAGTTCATCCCTCTTTTTCATCCGAGTGCAGCGATGTCATCCTTTAACACAACTGACCACAAATCAGTTGAGTGGAGGACATGATGTGTTGAAACCTCAGTGATTTATATGATGTGTTGAACTACTGAAGCTGTGTGTGTGTGTGTGTGTGTGTGTGTGTGTGTGTGTGTGTGTGTGTGTGTTGCAGGGTGTTTGCAGGGTGTTTGTGTGAGTGTGTGTCCATGTCCATGTGAGCCGATGGTCACATGCATCAACACACTCCCTTACACACTTTTATAGAAGCACTTTTCTACAAAAAAAACCCCTACAAAATAAAAGCGCTAGTTCTGGCACATTGTTTTTATTGATCTGTGTTTATTGATCTGCCTTATTAATAAAGTAAATCAAAGTTTATTCCTCGATATTTAAAAACGAGAGATGATTGTATCATCTACTATTACTCTTAATGAACTGTTACTGTTTTGTAAGCAAAGGCCTTTAACTGCTTTAATAACTAATAATCATTTATTGTAATAACATATTATAGGTGTCATTTATTTTTTCTCTATCTTTTGAATTGAAAGTTCATTCATATAATCCTCCAATAATAATATAATAATCTGCATCTAAAGCATCTTT
The DNA here is from genome assembly GCA_034670385.1 of Hoplostethus mediterraneus. Taxonomy (NCBI): domain Eukaryota; kingdom Metazoa; phylum Chordata; class Actinopteri; order Trachichthyiformes; family Trachichthyidae; genus Hoplostethus; species Hoplostethus mediterraneus. The sequence goes on from JAXDDW010000009.1 coordinate 4,323,310, forward strand.
TTTCATCTTTTTTCATCTTTTGTTTTTGCATTCCTCTTCCATCACTGGATGTCTGCCGGCTCTCTAACTGTCGTCTAGACGTGATTACTAGTTTAACCTACTTCTTCCTCCATCTTCCTCCTCCGCTTCCCCACCGTTAGTTATTACTGTTCTGTTGTTACCTAGGCAACTTTCACCTACATCATTCATGACTCCCATTTGATTACACCAATGAATTATACAGTGTCTCTAACATCTTTCCCATCACTGTTTCTTTCTTTCCTCTCTCTTCTTTTTTCGCTCTGACCTTGTTTTCTCCCCTTCCCCCACTGTTCCACATCCCTCTCTCCTCCCTTCCTCGTTCCCTCCTTCCTTCGCCTCTTACTTACCCTCTTTCCCTTCCTCTCCTTCCTCCAGCCCTCTAGTGCGATGGAGTCGTCGGACGAGGACACGCTGAGCGAGCGGTCCTGCGTTAGCGAGCGGTCCTTTCGTAGTGAGCGCTCGGGGGGGTCTCTGTCCCCCTGCCCCTCGGGACCCCAGGGCCCACGCGGTGACACGTTGCCATGGAACCTGTCCAAACACGAGAGGAGGAAGAGGAAGAGCCAGGACTCGGTGTTGGACCCGGCGGAGAGGGCGGTAGTTCGCGTGGCAGGTAAGAGAGAAACCTCAGGAAGCGACACCTCACCTTTTTCTGCCACCATTAGGGATCTATTAGGGACCTGATATTAGGGATCTACTGGTATCACTCGAAGGTCACTGGTTCGAATGCCAGGACTGTCTAGGAAAATGACCACTATTCTTGCCCTTGAGCAAAGCATGCAACCCCCAACAGTAGAAGACTGGTTGTACTGGGAAGCTCCCAGTGTGAATGTGAAGCAACATGTCCTCAGTTGACATTCCCTGGACAGATAAAGGTTAAGGTGTTGTTGTAATGTCCAAATGTAACATCAGCAATCAAAGTAAAATGGATCATTTTTGTCCACTGACCCCAAACTGATGGTGAAAGTCTATATAGATCAGACAGAAGATGACACAAAGATCACATTTTACATCATCAGTACGTCAGTACAACCAATAGAAAAAGAGAGGGGAGCATACGGAGCATGTAAAAGCATCCTGTGATTCATCGATGACTAACTGCCCCTCTGAGATAGTGAATGTCCTCGCTCACCAAAAAACATGTGGTATGTTTGTTGGTGATAGAGAGGAAACGCGTGCAGAGTTAGCTATAGCAATCGCTCAAAATGACAAAAGTTATTTATAAGATATTAAATCTTCGATACTCAAAAGATGTTTCAACAGAGCAGCTGTCCTTGCCAGGGTTTCATGCCAACATTATTATCATCAATGAAAATGTTATTTTTTTGCATTGAGCCGTAGATTTGAGTCATTATCATTCACTCATTTTGAATGAGTGAATGATGAGTGATGACTCATCATTTGAGTGATGACATTTTCTTGGCTACTGATGTTTCCGTTTTCTCCTGGCTGTTACTAACATCTTAGAAACAGCCCCAGTCAATAAATGTCACCTGGATGAGTATTTTATACTCCTTAGTAAGATGCCGTTTAAACAGTTGTGTTTAATCCTCAGAGCCTTAATTATTGTTATTGAGACATTTGAAACATTTGTGGTTAATAATGTGGTTAAAGATGACCAGGGGAAGAGCTTTCTCCTTCCACCTTCAGGGCCCGTGACATGACACGAGAATAGATGGCATGAAGTCTGTTTAATAGTTAATAACACATGCATCCCCATTGCAGTTGTTATGCAAGTGTCATGAAAATACCACGAGTGTGCACCTTCATTTTCATGTTTTTTTAAATATCTATTGAAAGATCTATTGAAATGAGTCTGTTTGGCTCGCCTCCCTCCTGAGGTCGGAGGTCCAGGAGCTGGAGGGGATCCGGTGTCTCTATAAAGACACTCCAGCAGTGGTGATGGGGATGGTGTCCCTCCTGTCCATCCTCCTTCAAATGTCTTTCTTACTGGAGGTAACAGAAGATGGAGGAGAAATGTAGGTTAGCCAGCTCTCTGGAGATGCCAGGGTTTCCCTGCTCGAGTAATGAGAGACTGGTGGCAGGCTAACAGCTGCTGAACGGAGGGAAGACATCCAGCTTGATAACTGAGGCAAATTATGTAAAAATGGGTTTTCATTATCTGAAGATTTTCCCACCCAAATGGATTCAAGCCATATCTCATAATTGCGCTGATTGTTTACTGTTTGAGGCTTTTATAACACAAATGCATGTCAGTGGATGGGAGTGGACCCACAGTGAACGCAGCAGTATATTCCTGTTTTTTTTCTTGTGTCTGGTGTTATAAACAATTGGCACTGCTGCAGCACCACTAGGATTATAAATGCTGTTGAGTGGGAAGTGATGGGGGTTGTGGCGTTGGAGTAGGGAGGCGGTGACAGGATAGTGAAAGTCTACTTTATAGACGGGGGGGGATGTAGGTCATAACACGGTGAGGGGTTTGTATCAGTGCAGATGAGTGTGTGTATGTGTGTGTCTTTATGTTTGTGCATTTCTACTGTGTATACGTGGTGTGTGCAGAGAGCAAGTGTTATTCACGTGCAGTTTGTACGCGGTAAGCAGTTCCAGTTGGCCAGTTGGCGTCTTTTACCGTCTCTGAGCTTCTGTATCCGTTCACAATAGAAAGCTGTGTACCGCTGCTCAGATATCTGGCTTCACAATCAGCACCATCTACTGCTTTCACTTTGGTCTTGTCTCTCCTGAATCTGTCTGAGATTGGAGAGGAAAGCAAGACGTCCTTTAGATCAGAGGCCTGGTTTTCTGTGTGTGTGGCTGCTGGTAGTTGTGATGAGGCAATGGGGAATGATCTCACATGATCGGTTTTTAATGAACAGATTGTGAGACAAATGGCTAAAACTTTCCACTCTTCTTGTTCTAAGTGTTTTGGACATGTGGCTATACATCACAGTTGTGTAGCTGAAATTCACAGCTGTGCTGGTGTTTTGATGCCAAGGGTCGGGAGAGACAGGGGGAGAGGGAGAGAGAGAGAGAGAGAGAGAGAGAGAGAGAGAGAGAGAGAGAGAGAGAATGACAGAGAGTGAAGCAGACAGACAGTTTCTGGGTTGCCCGTTGCTTCACCAGCAGGACTCCCTGCTGGCAGACAGGCAGCACCTCTTGGCTGAGTCAGCGAGTCAGACCTGTTTGTCTGGAGATGATTTGGATCTGCCGGCAGCAGGAGGCAGGAGTTCCCACTGGCGTCGCCACAAACCACCTCAGGGTTTTACACAAATGCCTCCATGCTCGCACCGACAGTCTTTTGCAGTGTGACATTTCCCTCTTAAACGCAGGCAGCTCTTCTCTGTCTATTCGATAGCTTTCTGTAAGCTTGCTCATAGCTAACATTAGCGGTTAGCTGTGTACGCTCCAGTGCAGGTAGCTTGGAGCATTCGGTCAGCATTCAATAAGTCAAAGTCGAAATTGAAACAACATAAATTCTAGGTTGACAAAATGATGACAATAGTGACGTTTTTACTCTCTTTATATTAAAGTATTTAGTGTTTTGAAGGAGGACTTTTCATATGAAAACAGAATGGATCTAAATGTGTAGATTTATTTTTTCTCCTTTCCCTTTTCGACCTAACTGGACCTCCAGGACCTTAAAGCCCGAGCAGGGGAACCGGGGTCTTACTGTAGAAGTGACATTGCCACATTTGCCCTGTAAGCATGGAGTGATTCAAACAGGCTGATGTCACTGGTAGCAGACAGTTTTCCAAGGCGTGGTCAATGCTCACTCTAGCATGAAGGCTGTTGTGATAATCACATTTTGTATAATATGGTCAGTGTGTTTACGTTGACCCAAATTCCATTCAGTCAGAGAGGAATGTGGAAAATGAATACAGTAGCAGCTTGCTTCCTCAAATAAGTCACATGATTAAAACCACCCGGAGTGACAATGAGTGCAACAGTAGAGTAAGTTCATGGATTGCCAGCGCTGCATGCAGCCAGCAGTGAAGAGTGCAGGGCCACAGCACTCAGATAACACATGTAACAAGTATTCATGATGTACGCTAGAGAAGGTGAAGAAACGAGAGCCAGGGAGACAGAAGACAGAAACGAGATCAGGTCCGAGGAGGAAGAGAGGGAAACGTGAAGTGGCCCTTGAAGAGATGAGGGATGAATTAACATGGGAGGACAGGGGGAGACTCTGCTGAGCATGAATGTCAGTGAATCCCCCAACAGCGTCTGTTTCTCCCATCTATGTGAATGACAGTTGCAGTACTTCTACCTCCTGAGCATTTGAAGAACGTGATTTATCACTGATGGTCTGTAAGCAGGGATGTTGAATTTGTAAAGCAAGTAAGTAAAAATACAGAAACGTGAGCAGGTGAGGTTAAAAAATCACAAGGGAATTATAAAAAAACACCTTTCACATGAAAACAAACTAAAGAAAAAAAACAATCAACTGAAGGACAACACAGAACAAAGAGTGTGTGTGATGCACTGTATGTATGTATGTATGTGTGTGTGTATGTATGTGTGTGTGTGTGTGTGTGTGTGTGTGTGTGTGTGTGTGTGTGTGTGTGTGCATGTGTGTGTGAGAATGCAGCAACAACGTAATCCATGCACGTAGGACCCCAGGCGTCTGTGCCTGCATGTAACCGAGGCGTCCGCCGTCCTGCCTGCCTCCGCTTTCTCACTCCCAGCATTTTTCTCCCGGCAGCTGAAAGGACGCCTTGTCCCGGGCCCCGGCCATTCCCTTGTTGCCATGGCGACGTGGTCTCCTCCGTTTCCATGGTTCTAAAAGAGTAGGAAAAGCAATGGGGGGGGGGGGTTGGACTGACAGGAGATATAAAAGGGAAGTAAAACAAATAGTTGGAGAGGAGGGTGGAGCGAGTCAGAATTTTAATTTGGAGTGGAAGAAAAGAGGAGAGAGTTTGAAAAGGAAAAGAGGGAGAGAGAGAAAGGTAGAGTGAATGATCGACTCAATATAAAGGGTAATGAGGAGGGAGAAAAGATAGAGAGGGAGAGGATGTGGGGAGATAGAGGGAGTGGGGGAGTGAAAGGAAAGCAAGGATAAACGAGGAGGGGGAAGTTTCAAGGAAAGAAGTGATGACTCATAGAAAGAGACCGGGGAGAGGGAGGCACACAAAACAGACAGAAAGAGAGAGAGAGAGAAATGTTGAGGGATTGATGAAAACAGAGAGGATTGAGAGAGAGAGGTAAACGAGATTGGGGAGCTAGATAGACAACAGAGAGAGAGAGAGAGAGAGAGAGAGAGAGAGAGAGAGAGAGAGAGAGAGAGAGAGAGAGAGAGAGACAAATAGATAAAAAAGAATGAGAGGTTGTGAGAGAAACACTGCAATGGGGAAGAAACTGAGGGAGACAGATCGGAGGAGAAGGAAACCTCGAGGGAGGCGAGGGGGAGATGGAGTGGGACAGAGGGAGATGTGTTACTTGAGCTGGAATTCCTCAGTTTAAGTTCATTATGTCAATCAACCAGACAAACAAGAGGCGACACCGACAAACGTCACAACACAATGACACAAACCTAAAACGTCACTTAGCAGAGTGACCGTCAATAGATCTTTTTAATATATAGATCTAATCCAGATCACATTCTAGAGTTCTTAATCAACTGAATCCAGAGATGTCAGTTTTATTCTCCATAGCTTTAATCCAGTTGACATACTGGAGTTAGTAGATCTAATGCAAACACCTTTAATCCAAATCAGATACTAGTTATAGTCGATAGATTGAATCCAGTTCCCATACTAGAGGTTTAAAGGCCCTATCTGTAACTGCAGTTTGGCGCCCCCTGCTGAAATGCTGTCGCCCCACCACCGGCTTTGTTTATGCATTGATCTATTGGATTGAAGACACTGATTGTCTGAGCTCTTGATACGAAAGCTGACAGAGTGTGAGAGACAAACTTGGGTTTTACACGTATTTTGAGAAGAAATGGTTTAACTGGCAACGCTTCTGATCAACTGTAATTTCAGTTAGACTAGGTTGTGAAAGCTGCAAATGTAGAGCAAAGCTAAACAACTAGAGTGTTATCTAAAAGTTACGTGGTCAAATAAAAAAAGACATTCACAACAGATCTCCTGTTCTCTCCTGGTTTTTAAGGCACTTAGCTTGTTAGGCTGTAATTCAATATAATAAAAATGCAACAGAGGCTAAGAGATAACTTGAAGGGAAAACCCATTACATTACATTACAGTCATTTAGAAGAGGCTTTTATCCAAAGAGACAATAAGTGCATTCAACGTAGGAAGGCAAGAGAACTACTAGTCACCAAAACTTGTAAGTGCATCTCCTCCCAAAACACGTCTCTAAGAGCAATCCACCCTCAGATCCTTTTACACTGTTATTGATCATCAATCTGTGATGTTCGGTGCTTTCCACAAGTTATTTTGTGATGAAGTGTTGGAATTTACCTTTTAGTTGCATCCGCTTTCCCTCAACCAGCCTCGTCTACTTCAGTTTGTGATTTCCTACATTTCCCAGACTGACTTTCGGACCCCCCAGACCAGGTCCCTGAACTTGTAGCACTCAGCTGTGGGTTATACATGTAGGTAGATAGATAGATACTTTATTGATCCCCGGGGGGGAAATTCTGGAGAGAGCAATTACGATGGTGATAGTAAGATCATGACAACAAGTTTTTCCAGTTGAGGAAAAGCGAGAGTTTCGCCCCTTGACATGTCCAGTGGCTGCAATGCATTCTGGTCTATTGAGGCTGCTGTCGGTGGAGAATATGGTCTCTCTCCTCTTCGCTGATGGATTTCTCCCTGTATGATTGTTGATCTTTGGCCTACAAAGAAGCCCTTGCTCTTTGATTCTGAGGGGCTGACACCAAAACCTGACGTTTACCGTTGATGGTTTAGTTAGATGAAACATTTTCTGCTATGAAACTCTGTTGTAGCTGCTGGAAATATCTCAACGACCTCCAAACAAGTGGACACAGAAATGCAACGTACATCACCAATAGCTGTGTCATAACAATAACTTGTTTTAGTTGTTTTAAGGTGGATTTCCCCTTTAAGGATGGTGATACACAAAGCAATGTTGTGGCCATATTGTAGATGGGTAATGCTCCTAGCAACAGCCCAAAAAATCTCTTTAGATGTTAAATGTTAAATGTTCCTATGTGATTAAAGCAGATTACCAGGCGTAGTGCAGCTCTGTAGGCGTTGTTCACGCTGATGTGTTGTTGTGCTGAAGCTGCCTGTCCTTTTGGCTCACAAACCACATTCATTATGCAGCTGGACACAGCATGACAGCACTCACTCACTCACTCACACACACACACACACACACACACACACACACACACACACACACACACACACACACACACACACACACACACACACACACACACACACACACACAAACAAGCACACATATACTCACATGTATGGACACACACACAAACATATGTACACACACATACAAGCGTGCGTTGAGGCAGGCTGGGCTATCTGCCACAGAGAGAATGTGGGACTACATTCCCTAGTGGACAACAGCCAGTCGGCCATCTTGCCCCAGGTGGGACTGATTGAGTTAAGAGGGGAACCTGCAGTCCACAAGGTCGAGACGTCCAGGGAGGCTGCTCAACGTCCTTAAACGTTTGGTTTCTGAGGATACGTTGAAGTTGTATTTGAGTAAATGAATCCTGCCTGTAGCGTGATCTGTGCTAGGAAACCTGTGATAACTGACTTTTACCCTGAGGTGCCACAGCGTATACACACACACACACACACACACACCACAGAAAGTGAGACAGTGAGAGGAGGAAGAGATCACTCAAACTGCTTTCCACGATGTAGCAACCACACGTTTACACACACACACACACACACACACACACACACACACACACACACACACACAATGTGACAGAGTAAGTTAGAAAGATACAATAATGTGACAGAATGAAAGAAGTTGTTTTTTTCAGTACCTCTCCATAAAGTGTTTCCTGCTGTAGTATCCATTCTTCACCACTAGGTGGGGGTATGAAGGTTTCAGACACACAGTGTTTCCAGATGGGTCCTCCGGGGTGTAGATGCCTGTTATCTAATGAAAGCCACTGAGTTCTGCTGTAACTGGAACACCATGTCAAATTCATTGTGAGCTATTCCATGTACTGCAGCATGGTGTGAATGTGATGTTGCTGAGACCTTGAGACCAGGGTCATACTAGCCTCTTTCTCGTGTGTGTGTGTGTGTGTGTGTGTGTGTGTGTGTGTGTGTGTGTGTGTGTGTGTGTGTGTGTGTGTGTGTGTGTGTGTGTCACAGGGGGCAGTGGATGGACAACAACCATATCCGCTGGCCTGCTTTGCTTTCATTAAACTAATTCTAGACCCCCTACTGCCATTGGACACTGTGTGTGTGTGTGCGTGTGTGTGTGTGTGTGTACATGTACCAATTTTGGATTCCCAAGGCCTTGTTGTATGGTATTTTCATTAGAGTGTAGATAATGCGTTTGTCCTGTAGTGAAGACTGGGGAGTGACGGGTGAGTCGGCGTGAGGACAAACAGGACAGTAACAATAACGATAAAGAAAGGAGGGAAAGGTTGAGTTAAATAATTTAGCCTTGAAGGGGGTGCCCTTTCTATCTGCTTTTTCCTCCACTCCTTCCTTTGCTTTCTATTTCTATTTTAAAGGTGCTATACGTAGCATTTTAAACATCAGTATATCGGTGTCACATTAATTGTAATTCCTTAGTATCATTACAGTAAACAAAAGAGACCATGGTTGAGACGATTGGTAGCCTCGATCTCACGCCACTGGTACTGCTTGTGTTTCTCCAAATTAAGAACAGATTTCCCCATAAACTTGTTGCTTCCAAGAGGATCTTTGCCTCTTCAGTCAAAGGTTTTCTGCTTTGCTTTACTCAAGAGGATAAACATGTTTGTGACATGTGATTTTCCATCTTCCTTTCACTCCTTCCACCATCTGCATCCTTTGCCTGAAAGCTTCAGCTCTGCTTGCTCTGTTGAACAGCGTCCTCTTCCTCAGAGGCTTCCAGTGTTCCCGACGATGGTTATACTGATGTCTCCAAATGAACGTGGTACAGTTCCATTGAGGTTGAAATACCACACATAGCACCTATATTTATTTATAGGGTGTTCATGCTTTAATTAGACGGCGTGTGGATGTCGTGATTTGAACCCGCGACATCACGAGGGTGTGCTCTGCAGCCTTAACGACTGAGTCACCGAGACACTGCCGCTTTGTCCTCTCGCTATCTCTTCTTCTCGTTCACCCCCTTCTTTTGCTTTATCTCATTAGTTGAAGGAGACGTTAATGTTTTGACGTTGGCTGACTCTGCTCTGTGTGTGTGTGTGTGTGTGTGTGTGTGTGTGTGTGTGTGTGTGTGTGTGTGTGTGTGTGTGTGTGTGTGTGTGTGTGCTGGGGATGATGATGCACAGCTAATGTCAGATCAGCTACAGGGGCGGTGACCCAAACACTTGAGACTCCAACATTACATAAGAATGCACACATAGATACACAAAGATACCCACAGATACCCACAAAGACACACACACACACACACACACACTGAGGTCTCGGCCACATGTGACAAGTTCTGTGTGTATGTGTGTGTGTGTGCCTGTGCATGCATGTAGGTATGCACTTCATGTATGAATAGATACTATGTATGTGTGTACAGTATGTACAGCCATGCCTCTACTAGGAATAACCCTGAATCTTAATAGGAACTAATGGAAATACTAATGGAGATAGCATGGCAAATTTTCCCCCAAAACCTTGATAACTTCGTCCTTGTTCAGATGATGACAGAGTGGCGAGCGGTGCAGATGAACAGGGGCCACAGAGCAGAAAGTGTTGGAGGCAGGAATCAAACCCCCGGCCCGCACAGCAAGGCTCTCAAAGTCCATGCATGGGTTTGAGAGTTGGCTGCCCTGTGGACCGTGTTAGATGGATTGTTTTACCCAGATCAAAGTGAGGCTCCGGGCCGAGTTTATCACAGTAGGAAAGAGTAAATCCTGCCTGGTAGCAGCTCCATTCATGCATTCATTATTGATATTTTCAGCAAATATTGATTTTGACCTGACAAAGATCTATCGGCTCCATCTCCAGTTTAGACAAATTTAACATACTTTAACATACTGCTTTATGGGTTTTGACCTCATGGCGATCACATTCTGAGATTATCCATTGATGCCAGTGTTTCTGCCCAGTAGGATTGAAAAGATTTATAGGCAGATTTTCCTAACATCAAATAAGCCACTGGTTTATTATTGATCTCTGTGGAGACAGATGGAGTGTGCTCAGAGATGTGGGAAATGAAGTGAATACATACTTTGTAGCTGTGTTTCTTAAATTATGCTTAGTAAATGGTTTCTTTTGGGTTGTGACTGGCGTGTTATTTTGGGTCCCACAATACAAAAAATACTGAAGAGCCTCTCCATTAGAAGGTCTAGTAATTGGGCTTCCACTAGAACTGGCATCATTTTTGTCTCACTAGATCTCTGTAATGTGGAGTGAAGTTACATCCTTTGCCTTTAGATGGCAGTCTGCCAACCTCTTCCCATCCACAACCAAAAGCTGTGGCATATTTCCTTTTCTCTAAAAAATGTTCTTCCTTGTCGCTGTGTCCTCGTTTTGTCCTCGCTGTGTGAAGTAAATTGCCGTGGGGGAAATGTGATTAAAGATGATAAGTAAAGTAATTTGTAGCCTGACTTCCTCAATCCTCAATCAATGCATGCTTGTAATTTGAGATAATACAATCGCAAACATGAGTGATCTCATTATGAGGCAACTAGGTGGTCTACTTTAATCATTTAATCCTGTGAAGGGCTAGCTTTTACTTGAGACTCCACATTTTCATGGCCTGATTTTCTGAGATATTTTGGTCATATTTCAAAATCTGCTTGTTTACTTTATTTGTTAGAAACGTTAACACAGAAAAATCTAGGCCCCATACTTTCGATGCTGTTTCCGAACGGTCAACAAAATACGATACACCAAAAATGTAGTTTCCATGGTTACGTTACTAGCTCAGTGGCGGTTGGAGCGAAAAATAATTGAAGTTCGAAGAAAAACAAATGACAGTTACGCCGGGAAGTTTCATTCGTTGTGGAAATATACGTTTTTACAAGAAATTGAAAAAGCAAGATGCCGTTATATAATGTATTTTTTTATTGTTATTTACACATATAACGTCACTAGAACGCAGGAAATGAGGTCTCTGAATCAATTTTTTCTGGTGGAGGACCACCAGAGCCCGCAAATTTCCCCATTTCTGGACTGTCAAATGTGGTGCTGTGTGGTCACCGAGGCCCGGCGACCACCGAGGGGCGCTCTAGCTCCATTTCACGCACAGTACCGCGGCAGCCATGTATTGACCCAGTCACACACAAATTTCCTCTGGTGGAGGTTTCTGGCGTGACCGGTAGAGAGGGATGGAAGGCAGCCGCTGCAGGAAGAGCAGAGAAACCTGAGCGCAAGAGGGAAAGAGAGGAAGAGGCAGAGAGGCGACCGCAAGCCTCGAATACAAGCAGCCATTACGCCAGGGAAGCAGAGGAGCACGCTGGGAGCTCAGGCGGCTTTCCTCGAATCCACAGGACGCCGACAAAGCCTGGGATAGGAAGCCAGTATACGGATACTATTTCGCTCCGAGCCCCGCTGATTTGGGAACGGAAACCGACCCGCTACCCCCTTGCGGACACTCACTCACACACAGAAAAAGCAGCATTTGCCGGGTGGAAGCCGACTAGAGAGTCTGGTAGGAGGCAACACAGCCGGAGATGCGACTGGGATTGTCTTCCACACAGATAGCATGACAGATAGCGTTTATGTAACCTTTACTCAACTAGATATTAACGTCTATAACGTCTTAGATTAACTCACATACGCAGTCGACCAAGGCGAGGCTTTGTTTTCCTTTTTATCCACTATTACCCTTCCTTGCCACGGATTATTTAACCCTGCTTGTCTCGCGAGCTGCTGGACTTGTGCGTCAATGCATCAAATTCACTAGTTTACGCCGGGTGTTGCTGAGTTGGACGCCGTAGAGAGAGAGCAGGGCGCCCCGCATCCTGCCGTGGCTTTACGCGCAGAGCAGACCGGGTCACTGCGGTAGACTGCAGGCCGACCCCTCTCTGCTCACACACCGGCTTGCAGAGCCACCATGGCCGGCTTCGTACCGGGATTGCTGCCGACAAACCATTCCCAGGAGAAGGAATTCGCCCAGGCTTACGAGGATGTGCTGGAGCGATATAAAGGTAAAGGGAGAGAGGGAATGAACCCTTAAGAGAAATAACTACAGTAATCCTATGGTATTTTTAGAGGGATGCGATATAAATATCACAACAGAACTCCAAAACAGCTATTATAAGGTCAAAGATGATGCTGCAGAAACCTTCCAGCAGTATTACATGAGATAAAACAATACCATAAAGTACAATAAGGTCACTATTGAGTACAACAAGCCACTATGGGAATATTCTAGGGATATCATAGTGATTTATTTTGTTGAGGAGAGGACAAACAGGGGAACATAGAGTGTGAGTGAGCTGATCATGGGCCAGACAGCCAGCCCAGCCTGCCAGTCTCATAATCTGGATTGTTTCATTGTTTATATTTTGGATAAGAGGCTAAGGCTTGGCCCTGCTACGTTGTTGCCTCCATCTGTGTTGCATTGAGTCAGGGCAAACTGTGAGCATTTTCAACTCCACTCATACACACACACACACAAACACGCCTCAAAGGAAACTGTGTTGTGAACTCCCCTGCCTGAATTTTCCCCACATGGCCTCATGTTTTGCCCTAGGTTTACTTTGTCCCTTAAATATCAAAACTGCTGCTTTGTAGTCAGTGGAAAGCTTGAGTTTAACTGGTCAGCAGTTAAATTGGATGAAACAAACCCTGCTGAAACACAGTGGTCCTTGTTGGGCTCCTGCAGATCTCCCTCTGTCTCTTATTGTTACCCCCTACAACAGTGGTTACCAGCAGCATTGAGACCTGCTGGTTTATAATCCTAGTGACTGGCGCTTTAAAAATGAATGCCTCCACTGAAATTGACCGTGGTTGGGGAGGGGGGAGGTGTGTGTGTGTGTGTGTGTGTGTGTGTGTGTGTGTGTGTGTGTGTGTGTGTGTGTGTGTGTGTGTGTGTGTGTGTGTGTGTGTGTGTGTGTGTGTGTGTGTGTGTGTGTGTGTGTGTGTGTGTGTGTGTGTGTGTGTGTGTGTGTGTGAGAGAGAGGATGGGGGTGCAGACAGCCAATAGACTCGGGTCACATCTGTGATGCTGGCACTGATGAAAAGGAGGTGGTGTTTAATTATTGATTATTGTAATGAAACTAGATTCCTTTGGGTTTGGGACATGGTGTGTGTGCCTCTGTGTTGCCAGCAAGTGTGTGTGTGAAAGACAGACAGACAGACAGACAGACAGACAGACATCTAGACTAAAGGTGGGTTATGAGGAAGTGCATGTAATTAGCTGTTTTCTCATCCTCCAACTTAAAGTATCTGAACAACAAGTCAGCCTAACCACAAAGGAGGAAGCCCATAGGGAGATTGTTTTAATGACAGCCTCTGCTGTGGCAAGACAACGCCTAGTTGCTGTGATTTGTAGACCCTGGAATTCACTTTCGCGCAGGTAAAAGTGAAAATGCACGGTATGCAATATCAAGCACTCCACCATATCTGCTGCCAAAATATGCAGACCTGCTCCTTCATCTTCTGTACAGCACAACTCCCAACGTGTTTCTGTTGACTTTCAAATACTTTCCTATGAAAACCCTTCTGGCCCTGACTGTATTGACCTATGCAGCTAATCCCACCCATGTGCTAAGGAAGTTACAACAAATGCTGTCTGACCCAGGTCTGGTCTTTAGTGACACACAGGGAGTTGTGTTTATGTGTCTGGCTCGTGAAGTGGCATTAATAGGTGGTTTTATGTTAGAATAAATCCAAACCTGTGTAGTGCCCAATGGACCAGCTTCAATATATTCCATTCAAGGAGAACTAATTGGTAATGGTGTTAAACTAGCTGGGGAGACAGTGGGTCATCCATTACAGCTGTCTGTCTCTCTCTCTCTCTCTCTCTCTCTCTCTCTCTCTCTCTCTCTCTCTCTCTCTCTCTCTCTCTCTCTCTCTCTCTCTCTCTCTCTCTCTCTCTCTCTCTCTCCCTCTCCCCTGAACACTGTAAATTCAGCCTGGCTTGGCTTCAGCATGCAGGCAAATCTGTCGTCATTTCTGAGCTGAAATAAGTAATTGCCCCCCATTAAAATGCCATTTGTTTATCGTGCAGTTCAGTATTATCAGTTTCCCATGAAAGGTGTTTATAGGGAGCAGTGAAGTATAGCTGAGTTTAGGGATCTTCAGCCACTGTTGCAGGATCACATGACCATCTCCACACACAGAAAGGCCAAAACTGATCGCAGGTCAGCTCCTCTACTCTGGCACAGTTGATAACCTCATACCACTGGTGGTACAGGAATCCGTCCGGGGGACATTGGTGCAGAGACATATTGACAACCCCCGTGGAAACCTGAGCACATACCAGCACCATGGTACAGGGACACCAGGGCCTCACGCAGGCCAAGGGGCAGTGTCCGAAATTAACTTTTTGACTCACCGGCCAAGTGGACTGGTAGATGAAAAAATCCACCGGCCAAGCATATTTTTTACCGGCCAAAATAATTAATTGCCTTTTTGTGTTACATGTACATTTATTTCCATACATTTCATTGAGATAAAGTATTATGTTGAATACAAACTTAAAGAAGAGGCCAGAGCAAAGTTGAAGCGTAATTATTTTTAATATATTGAACTTTTATATATTGAAGGAATTATGACACTTGCTACGCTCATGATCACGGATGTTCTCCACCTTCATCGTTTTGTTTCCAATTACAAACGAGTTGTATCGTTTTTTTTCTTTGGCATACTGGCGACACACCGAACAGCTCATCACCAGAGCCTCAGCATCATACCGTAACCAGTCTCTGGGAACTCCTCGATCTCCAAACCTCCACGTTTCACAAAACTTTCTCCTTGAATGTGTGTCTCCGTCCTCTTTTTCGTCACATTGTTTTCGTTTCAAAGGTCTCTTGACTCCTTCCAAATACCGCCACATTTTAAAAGTTTGCCTACAGGTAACTAGCAGCTGTCCGGCATCAAGTGATAATTACCCTCTTATTCCTACTCTGCCTCTGATTGGCTGGTGTTCAAAATGTCAGGGTCAGAGCCAATCAGAGGCAGAGTGCGGGCGGGTCTTCGCACTGTTTGTGTGTGTGTGCGCGCGTCCCAAAACGCAGCAGACTCCCAGTTTTACGTACTGTTGTAGTACAAACATTTACCCGCCAATGTGGCGGATAATCTCCGCGATTTACTCGCCAAACAGTAAATTTACCCGCCATTGGCGCTTGGCGGGTGTTAATTTCGGACCCTGCCAAGGGGGCCGTCATAGTTGTAGTCAGTGGTGTTGTAATAATAATGTTGTATCTTGTTGACCCCTGAAGGGAAATTGTCTTTTTGTGCACCCCTGTCCACAAGGAGGTCAGAGGTCAGGGTCAGCTACAGACCAGCACCCTGGAGCTGGTAGCCATTCAGTGTCTTGCTCAAGGAGGTGGGGGCTTGAACCCAGCTCCTCTGGTTGATGGATGGTCTCTGGTCACCCTGCTGCCCGCTATACAGGAGCGCTGACTGATGTTGTGACTGCCACGCCGGATTTTGACTCGGCTGGAGCTGACACAGGAACAGCTGAGTCAGACGCCGAGGCATCGCTGAGGTTCCCTGTCACGTTCCTGCGAACGGGGAAGGAAAGCCACAGTTATCCTCCTGCTGCAGGGTTGTGTTGGAGAAACCGACAGCAGCCTTCCAAAACAAGAGGGGAAACCTCAGAACTGCTCTCACTGTTCAGCAAAACAAAGTCAGCTTTCAATACCGATGTGGTGATGTTGTCATAACGTCTTATACAATTAGAATGATTGTATGGTTAAAAATAGTTTGAATTAAACAGTATTAAAAAGTAATACGGTTATGACTGTTGTAATAACACAATATATGATTTTGTAGGCCAGTAATTGATTTGTTATAAGCCTTAGCTAAGTTAGTTTTGTGGATCTACAGTATCCAGTATCATTCCAGTTGTGACAACATTGCTAACTATATTATTAGTAGAAGAAGATCTCACTACTATGACCTATTACCCCGAGGTCTGTCTGTTACGGTATGTCAGCTGGTCACTGCTGGCTCTGTTTTCTGTCAACATCACATTGGACGTCCCGGCTTGTGTCCTCCATACCTGCCAGAGTGAGGGTGTAACACTAGAGGCCCCGTCATGTGTCCTCTGGAGCCTCTGAGGTGACTCCAGTACAATGGGGCTTGTGCTGCAGTACGTCTCTGTATAATAGTGTTTTGCCCTTTGAAGACCGTTAGCAACAATTGCACGTCAACTGCATCAGCGGATATCGAGTTAGCGCTTCAGGTTCTTTCATTCGTCTTGTTCTTTCTGCCGTGTTTTGTTCGCTCGTTCATCACTCTCCTTCTTTCCCTTCCTCCCCTGGTGTTTCAGACTGTCGCGGCGGTGAACTCGACCCCATACCGTATACGTGTTTGTGTACATGTGTGTGTTTTTGCTATTCTTTCATCTGTGTATGAGTCGCTTGTAACAGTTGTCCTGAAGAATAGACAGAGAAATGTGAACTTGGGATCGTGCTCAAGGCATCACTTGACTGAAACAGGAGCGGGACATTCAATACTGCCTAAATCATTCAGAAGGGTGTGTTTGTGTGTTTGTGTTTGTGTTTGTGTGTGTGTGTGTGTGTGTGTGTGTGTGTGTGTGTGTGTGTGTGTGTGTGTGTGTGTGTGTGTGTGTGTGTGTGTGTGTGTGTGTGTGTGTGTGTGTGTGTGTGTGTGTGTGTGTGTGTGTGTGTGTGTGTGTGTGTGTGTGTGTAATGGCTCAACTACAATGACAGGAAATCCAAAGCAATGGTGGCAGGGCTAGTATGGAAAAACAGAGGGACGTGAGTCACACACACACACACACACACACACACACACACACACACACACACACACACTGACTCAATGGAAAAACAGCGTGTTTGACAGAAAGATTATTTTTAAGCAGTCGTCCCGTGATTAATATCTAGCGGGCAGCAGAGCGTACATCTGAGCATCTCTGCTGTTTTATTTTTTTCTGTAGTAACGCCAATCACACAGCACAGTATCAGTTACAGGAGCTTAACAGCAACTTAAGTGTGCCGTGTTCGTCAAAACGCGAGCAGCGCGACAACAAGCCTTTGAAAAGCCTCGCAGAGCTGAATATAGGCCGGGACGGGAAGCCACGGAGGAAACAGGACAATTGGAAGTTCAGGAGTTCAGGACCACCAGGAACCCAAAACTTTACCCCTAACCGATATGAAACACAGCTGTGTGTGTGTGTGTGTGTGTGTGTGTGTGTGTGTGTGTGTGTGTGTGTGTGTGTGTGTGTGTGTGTGTGTGTGTGTGTGTGTGTGTGTGTGTGTGTGTGTGTGTGTGTGTGTGTGTGTGTGTGTGTGTGTGTGTGTGTCAACTTTCAGTAGAATTCAACCGTTCAATGCGACGAACATGAATTTGACCGTGTTATTTTGGTAGCGGATATATATAGAGATATATATAGATATCAGATTAATCACTTATGATATTGATCCTGTCCGTATTGCCCGGCGCCTCCTATAATCAATACTTTGGATTTGGATTCGTTCCATTTCCCACAAATCAGGTTGTAACTGAGCCCACTGTATCCTGTATCCTGAGTGTGTCTAGTTAACACCTCCAACTCATCATGTCGGCCTGCAGTGCCAACTTATGCCAGCTCTGTGTGTGTGTGTGTGTGTGTGCGCACGTGTGTGTGTGTGTGTGTGTGTTGACCCTCTAAGCTGGTATGTGGCTGTGAAGCGATGGCAGCGTTCTTTTTAGCTTTTTCAGACCTTTAGGATTAATGTTTTACTTTCCACACACACACACACACACACACACACACACACACACACACACACACACACACACACACACACAGAGGCAGGAAGTGGACGGTGCATCAGGAAGGGTTTGGATTTGTGTGTTTGCTGACGTCCCGCATTTTTCATGGAACACAGGAAGTGGCAGGCCAGTGGAGGCCGGCTCTTCCTGTCTCTCCAGATCTGTGTGTGTGTGTGTGTGTGTGTGTGTGTGTGTGTGTGTGTGTGTGTGTGTGTGTGTGTGTGTGTGTGTGTGTGTGTGTGTGTGTGTGTGTGTGTGTGTGTGTGTGTGTGTGTGTGTGTGTGTGTGTGTGTGTGTGTGTGTGTGTGCGCACGCGCGTTTGCGTAGTTGTACCTGCCGCGCCGATTCTCCACACTTTGTGAGAATCCGAAGGAAGGCCTGTTCTTTTCCGCTTTAATAAATCCTATTAAAGTATAAAGTATATTTGTGGCATTGAATAAGCCGTCTTTCTTTCCGTCTGTCGGTCATTCTTCCTTTCTTTCTGTCTTCGCCTAGTGATCATTGAAACCTCTCTTAGTAGACTGGCAGCACACCAGCGCCAACTGAACACAGGAAAAGAGAGAGAGAGATATGAAGCAGCAGAGGGAGAGAGAGATTGGCAAGGGGATAGAGATGGAAAGAGGGATAGAAGGGGGAAGAGAGATGTAGCCAAAGAGAGGGAGGGAGAGAAAACAACTTAATGGTACAAATGAAGCTTCACCCAAAGAGGACGGGGGAGAAGGAGAGAGGGCCACACAAGAGGGAGAGACAGGGGGATGGAGAGGGTAGACAGACAGAAGAGAGGCAGACAGACAGACAGACAGAAGAGAGGCAGACAGACAGACAGACAGACTAGAGACAGACATACAAACAGAATAGAGGCAGACAGACGGACAGCTAGATAGAAGAGAGACAGACGGACAGACAGATGAGAGACAGACAGACGAGAGACAGACAGACAAGAGGCAGAAGAGAGACAGACAGACAGACAGACAGAAGAGAGACAGACAAGCAGGCAGACAGAAGAGAGGCAGACAGAGGGACAGACAGAAGAGAGGCAGACAGACGAGAGGCAGACAGACCAGCTATTGGTCGGTCTCAGGGTTGGATCATTCCAGCTGGATTTTTCCACGTGGCCTAGTTTCCCCTCCGACTCTCCTCTCACGATAAAGTGCTGCCCGCAGGAACACAACCTCCCCTCCTCCTTCTCTCTCCTCTCTCCTCCTCCTCTCTCTTCCTTCTCTCTCCTCTCCCCTCCTCTCTCATCCCTCCTTCCTCCCCCCTCCTCCTCCTCCTATAATCAAAATATAGACGATTCCACTTTAAAAGTGTTACTATCTGGTAGCCACTGGTCTCAAATCCTCCTCTCTCTCTCCTCTCTCCTCTCTCTTCTCTCACTATCTCTCCTCCTCCTCTCTCTTCTCTCTCCTCTCTCTTCTCTCACTATCTCTCCTCCTCCTCTCTCTTCTCTCTCCTCTCTCCTCTCTCTTCTCTCACTATCTCTCCTCCTCTTTCTTTCTCCTCCTCCTTCTCTCGCCTCCTCCTCTCTTCTCTCTCCTCTCTCTTCTCTCACTATCTCTCCTCTCTTCTCTCATTCTCTCTCCTCCTCCTCTCTTCTCTCATTCTCTCTCCCCCTCCTCTCTCCTCCTCCTCTCTCCTCCTTCTTTATTCATTAATTCATCCAAACATCCAAACAATTCATCTCCAGCTTGTTTAAGTACAACAACATGCTAACTGAAGTACCTTAACTTCATTCAAAATATAGAAGATTCCACCTTTTAAAAGTGTTCCTATTTGGTAGCCACTGGTCTCAAATCAGCCTTTATCTTAACTGTTTTCTCACTTCACGTGATGAATAGTTTTCATATAGTAGATATTTCATTCTGTAATGAAACCCTTAATGTTCTCAGTGTTGCTCCCTCCTACTGAGAACAACTATCTCATTTCCCCGTCTTCTCTCCGTCATGGCCTCTTTTCCCCGCAGTATTGATTTTTCTCACTTACATTTTCCTCACATTCTCACCCTCTTAATCCATTATCTCTTAATTCCCTCTTTCTCTTTCTCTCTCTGCGCTTTCCTCCCTCCTCCCCTCCCTCTTTCCCGTCGCTCTCTTGCTTCCTGTTTGGTCACATTCTCCAGCAGCACCTGAATGTGTCGGCAGGGAAAACCAAGCGCTGTCAGAACGACGGCTCCATCCGCAGCCAGGCAAAACCAAACGCTGTCAGAGCGACGGCTCCATCCGCAGCCAGGCAAAACCAAACGCTGTCAGAGCTACAAAGCCCGCGCTGCTGATCCTCATAGGGGAGGGAGGGGGAAGCCGATAGGGAAACCAAACGCTCCCAGAGAGCCGGCTGGGAACCCTGTCCGCCCACTGCTGGGGGAAAATATGTTTTAAGAAATGTACATAGCAAGATAAGGAACATCTCAAACAGGAGTATTAAAAAAATACAAATTAAAGGTTGCAAAAGGAAAGAAAAACTACAGTTTTGTAGTTTTTATGTTCAGCGTTTTAACCAGTGATGTATATTTTAGGTCCTGAAGATTTATTGCAGCCTAAAAAAGGGTAAAATATATTCCTTCAAATAACCCAACCCTCCACTACTCCCCCGATTTTAGAAAGAACATTGAAAACCTCCAATACAATGATCAGATTAATAGAATAATAATAGAATCAACTTCTATCAGAGAATGTGTTCTATCCTAAATGAATTGAGAACACTGAAGACAGATGATTCAAATGGGTCATCTGTCCTCTCCAGACGGGTCAAAGTGAAACCTCTCAGCCACCGCTGACTCTCTTTCATGCACTCTCCCCATTTTGTTTTTCTCTTGATCTCTTGGTGATGTCTCTCCTCCTTTTTCTCTTTCTTTCTTTTCCTCAGTATCCTTTTCTCTCCCCCTCCTCTTTCTCTCTCTCTCTCTATCGTCTCTGTTCTCAGCAGCTCTGCTCCCTTTAGTCCTCAGGGGTCTTACATAACCAGCACCCAGCTGATTTTTAGAAAAATAATCAATGAGCTTCTGTGTGTGTGTGTGTGTGTGTGTGTGTGCTCGCGTGTGTGTGTGTGTGTGTGTGTGTGTGTGTGTGTGTGTGTGTGTGTGTGTGTGTGTGTGTGTGTGTGTGTGTGTGTGTGTGTGTGTGTGTGTGTGTGTGTGTGTGTGTGTGTGTGTGTGTGTGTGTGCAGCAACAGTGCTCCTCTCTTCTCTGAGTAACACACAGGGCCTGTATTCATGGCGTCTGACCGGTCCAGCCGGTAACAGAGGAGGCTGTGTGGCCGACCCACATCGTTTAAACGTTTCCACAACGTTGTCCGGCGGTTCTGCCGCTCTGGGAGTCTTATTGATACGGCAGAGGAATGTCTCCCCCAACGCTGGCAGCGCTTCCCCAATGTTGAATGTAAGCGCTAAAAGACGGGAGGAATCTCTGGCTGTGTGTGTGTGTGTGTGTGTGTGCGCGTGTGTGCGCGTGTGTGCGCGTGCGTGCGTGCTCTGCAGGGCCCTTGGAGCTGTGCCTTGATTTGAATCAATAGTTAGGCTGCACCAGGACAGGGAGGGAGGAACATACTGCTGTTGCTGTGACCTCTGGGACACACACACACACACACAGTTACACACACAGTTACACACACAGTTACACACACAGTTACACACAGTCTCACACACATATGCAGTCTGATATACACAGTCATATACACATGCACGTCACTATCACCCCAGATCTGCACCAGAATATCGTGTGTGTGTGTGGGGGGCAGCAGGAAGGCAAGTGGTAAGGGGAGGGGAGAGACTTATGTGTGAAATGCGAGAGAGAGAGAGAGAGAGAGAGAGAGAGAGAGAGAGAGAGAGAGAGAGAGAGAGAGAGAGAGAGAGAGAGAGAGAGAGAGAGAGAGAGAGAGAGAGAGAGAGAGAGAGAGAGAGAGAGAGAGAGAGAGAGAGAGAGAGAGAGAGAGAGAGAGAGAGAGAGAGAGAGAGAGAGAGAGAGAGAGAGAGAGAGAACAGTTAATGAATTAATCATGTAGTCTGTTCTAACAGCACTCTGGTGGCTGGCCTGGAGAGAGCATTGATTGCAAAAACACACACACACACACAGCTACTCTGCCCCCTATAGTGCATGGTCTGCCATGTTGATGTACTGTATATCTGTCTCTCTCTCCCGGTCTAATCCCTTTGTCGTTCTCCCGTTTTCACTTTGCCTCCACAATGAGTATTAGTTATCGGCCTTTTGGGAAATGCTGAAATATTCTTGGGTCCTAATTCAGAGATTATCTGGTGTTCTTTCATTTTCAGGCAAGGCTAAGCTGCTAATGTCACGCCTCTCTCTATTTCTTATCCTCCTCTCTTTCTTTTTTCTTTCTTATCTCTCTTTATTCTTCTATCCATTATCCTGGATAGATGGGCATTTATTTATTCTTAATCTTAATTCTCTCCTCGTTTATTCTCTCTCTGTTTGCTTTCTGATGAAAGAAGGAAGCTGCTGGTGGATGGGGAAGGTAAATCTATACCTCTCCTCATCCCTCCATCATCCTGTCATCCTGACATGCTATCCATCAGTCTCCATCCTTGAGAGATCGGATGTTAAGAGATTGGACCAGAGAGAGAGAGAGAGAGAGAGAGAGAG
The DNA here is from genome assembly GCA_034670385.1 of Hoplostethus mediterraneus. Lineage (NCBI taxonomy): Eukaryota > Metazoa > Chordata > Actinopteri > Trachichthyiformes > Trachichthyidae > Hoplostethus > Hoplostethus mediterraneus. Next base: position 4,345,865 of record JAXDDW010000009.1, read on the forward strand.
AGAGAGAGAGAGAATATATACTGGGTTAACTGGACTCTATTGTGACCCCTCTATCTTATGTATTGAAATAAACAGTGATAAAATCTGATGATAAAAAGACATCTAACTGCAGGTGAGATTAATAAAAACAAAGGGCTTATGGAAAAATAATTATTAACCTCCAAACAAGCAAGTAAAATAAAACGAGACAATGAAACAACACAACAAACAACAGATAGAAAGATGATATCTCATTTCTAGCACAGTTGAAATATGGCAACGTGACCCAGATGATATAATATTTTGTTCTGCATCATTTTCGTTTTCTCAAAGCAATTTTGCCCGTCAGCAAATCTCTGCAACAAGATTGAGAAAAGAGCCTCAGCAGCCGGATGGTCGTGGCCGTGGATGCCCAGGGCAGCTGGTGGTGGAGGCTGGAGGTTTGAGTGAAGGAGGTGAAACATGAACAAGTAGCAGAGAGGGAATAGAGTGCTGCAGCTTTTAGTGGAGGTCTGCCTGTAGTGGTCCTGTAGCTCAGCAGGTAGAGCAAGGCACTAACTCTACCAGGGTTAGGGGTTTGATTCCCACAGGAGCCACCCATGCTGAAACTTGGATAAAAGCGTCCGCTGAACGGTCTGTAGGCCTGCATCTGATGACCAAACCAAACCCTTTTGTTTTTAGGTACAGGCTGTACTAACAGAGACCGGGCCGTGATCAGATTAGAGTTTGTTTGAACATTTTTTCATCAATTGAGTTCCTCTGAGATTATTATCTTTTTTCAGAGAACAGAAGGAAGTGACTTCATGCTGAATAGCTTTGAAAAAAATCTGCTTTTTTTTAAGGCATGGTAAATATCCAGGAAAGGGTTTTGCTGAGCATTCACACAGTTCGGAACAGTAAAGTACATCCACAGTCTTCTACTGTGCCACTGAGCAGCTCCACTGGAGGAGGTGGGAGTTAAGGGCACTTCAGCGCTGTGGAAGGGCAGAGGGGTTAGTCATTAATTTTCAGGGCATGTTTTTTTGTCCGTGCCTCCTAATAACCGTGCGAACTGTCAGTCCCGTGTGATTGGAAGTGTGTTATGCTCTTAAATCCGGAGAGATGAAAGGATGTGTTGAGTGGCCGTGAGTGTCGACCCGGAGGACGGAGGAAGAGAGGGAGGGTGACTTTTAATCTGCTCCAATTCCTTTAGCCTGTGACTCTCAGCTGACTGCACAGTCACCATGGGACACTACAGGTCACACACTGGAGCAGGTGGACACAGAAACACACACAGATATATACAGTATGTGCAATATGTAATCTGGACACACTCACACAAATTCACTACCGGTCAAAAGGTTTTAGAACACCCCATTTTTCCATTTTTTTTTTGAAATTCAAGCAATTCAAGTCCAGCGAATAACCTGGCTTGGCTGGGCCATGAAGCACCGCCAGTGGACTACTGAAGACTGGAGGAAGGCCTATGGACCGGTGAATCAAAATTGAAAAATGGGTATTCTACAAACTTTCGACCAGTAGTGTATATAGGTATGGGTGTTACATGGCACATGAAAACTGTATATGCTGTCATGCACACTAGGGATGGGCATCTTAAGGAAAATCAATATTCGATTAATCTCCTTACCTTATGAACGATTATTCGAATACTCTGAATTAAAAAAAAAAAAAAATTATTAAGTTATGGGGAGGTCCATGGCCGACTGGAAACAAGTGAAAGCTTGCATTCCGCTTCATGCTGCGCTAAACGGCTATTAAACGTTGTGATACGTTGCTGGCTCTCATCTGTCTCCAAAGTTTTCTCCTTATGTTTTAAGCGCATGTGGTTCAGCATCGAGCTAGTACTTTTATGAAATACAAGTTTACCATTGCATAACTTGCACCGCACTGTCTCCTCGTCATCTTTTTCAAAGTATTTCCACACACCACTTCTCTTGGCCGCCGCCATGTTGCAAGTAATGTTTACTTTTGAAATGAGTACCTGCGCAGTGCGCACACTAGCACTTTACGTTGTATTTTTTTTTAAAACTTCTCTGTCCAAGAAAGTTAACTTAATAGCCTATTAAACATGTTCCCTAGTCAATTAACGTTTATATTAATATTATGCATGTTGGGGAGGGGGAAAAAACGGAAAAAAAAAAACAACGAATACCAAACATTACTCGAAAACTGACGTCAGTAACGAGTATTCGAGTATTTGAATATTCGAATATTCGAGCCCATCCCTAATGTACACTCATACGGGTAAACAACCAGGAGGGTAGGTGTGTGTAAATACATGTATATTCAGTCAGACAGTCAGCAGGAAGGTGTGTGTATGGAGATCCATGTGTATAACTGGCACACATGACTTGATGATCTTGAGTGTATGGATGCGTGTATGTGTGTGTATATTAAGCTAATTGCCTTATCCATTCCAATTTGGTACCTGCTACTCTTCTCCCAGTATGCGGTTTGCAGTCTGAGATCCACAAGCTGTGTATGTGTGTGTGCGTGTGTGTGCGGCGTGAGGATTTGTCATTCAAATCTGCCTGTGTGGGTAATCTGGCCGGCCCTGGTGGGACGCCGCACAGACAGCCCCCCAGACAGCCCCCCAGCAGGGGCCGAGCCCTAATCCCATTCATCCACACCAACACTATGGCAGAGAACCAGGACACCCCCGGCACAGTGGAACAGCCCACTCCCTCAAAGCATTCTGGTCCCAGGCCTGTACCACTGCTGGAGGTGGTGAATGCTGTGGTTCTTATGTAATGTAGCATGGCGCGTACAGCACAGAGCAGTAGTAGTATAGTAGTAGTAGTAAGCATGGCCTCTGATTGGATTTCTAGATGAATATGTGACTGATTTTCTTTCAGAGAGATGTAATATGGGTATTTAAAAGATTAAAGAGCAGTGAGTGGCAGTTCAGATTCAGTGCACACCTGCAGCCAGTGACGTGCACGTTGTACTGCTGTGCATTCAGTCTTTGCTGCAATCAGGTTGCACTGTTTTAAGCATCTTTTTGTTTTTTTGTGTAGAGCCTTTTAAAATCCCATCAATCCTCCGATAAGCTTCTTGCCTTGATTGTGTCAGCAGTAATGTCCTCCTCCTTCTCCCCCTCCCATCTCTTCAGAGTGGTGATGCACAAGGCTTTTTGGGTGAGACACACAAGGTGTCAGACGGGAGATTGGGCAGATTCTTATCAAATGCTGGTCTGTGGGCTGTCACATATGTATTTGGGGGTCCTTTACATGAAAAGGTTTGGGGACCCCTGTCTTAAGTGATTTAAAGCAACAGTGCTGAGGCAGCTTGTTGGGCGCAGTTGCCAAACAGTTGCTGTGTTTGTCATAAATGGGCAACGTTGCTTTCAGCATGGATTGGGATTGGTAAATGCAACAAAAGGTGTGTAGCTGGCAAGATTATCTTCATTACTTCAACATGTTGCCTGTGTTTTCTCAGATGTTTGTCTTGTATATTTTTGTATGTGCACATACCCAGTTAAGCTATCAGAAGTCTGGGTGGTGTCTAGACCTCTGGTATCCATTCCCTCCCTCATCCACTATGATACAGGACATGTGGTGAGTGGGTCTAAAGACTCCTGTATTCATTGGCCTTGTTTCTATCTGTCCTTGATGAAGCCCTCATCATACCATTCTCATGACATAGTTCTCTCCTTCCCTCCCTCTTTTCCTTTCCTCAATCCCATTCATGCAATACCATCTCCAAGACCAAAGACGGTGTTAAGAGTTAGCTCTCTCTCTCTCTCTCTCTCTCTCTCTCTCTCTCTCTCTCTCTGTCTCTGTCTCTGTCTCTGTCTCTGTCTCTGTATCTGTCTCTCTCTCTCTCTCTCTCTCTCTCTCTCTCTCTCTCTCTCTCTCTTTCATATTCCTCATATTCCCTCATGTCTGAATACCTTTAAAAGTCTTTCATCCCCATTTTTTTCTTTTTTCATCAGTTGTCTCCCCTTAAGCGTTATCTCAGTCTAGACTCTTCCTCTTCCCTGCCTTTTCTTTCTCTCTCTCTCCTCTCCCTCTCTTTCTCTTGGTCTCTCTCTCTCCTTTACCTCTCTTCCTCCCTCTCCCTCTGTATTTCTCCTTCTCTCTGTCTTTACTAGGTCAGTAGTTGGAGCTGGTACTAATCTCTTGTAGCTCCAGTTGCTTCTCTTAACAGGCTTTGCTCCTAATTGAGAAACTCTAAAATTACCAGCCTGCAGCCAAGGCTGTGAGTCAGGGAGTGGTGTGTGCATGTGTGTGTGGATGTGTGTGTGAATGTGTGTGTGAATGTGTGTGTGAATGTGTGTGTGCATGTGTGTGTAAACCCATTTTTGGTCTCTCTAGTGAGTCTACTAGTGAGTATGTCAGTGTCTTATCAAGACTTGCTCAACTGCTTCAGTAAATAAAGTGTCACTGTCAAATTGTGAATAAAGCTGATCAGCCACAAACATTCTTCTATTTATAAATCAGTAATCAATTGAGTAATGCATTTTTGTTTCCGCTCCAACACTAACCGTATCAATAACTGTAGGAATATTATCTCCGCATGCTCTTGATCTCTTGTTGCTTCTTGTAAAAGATGAGCTGCGTTTGCTTTTCATATCCAGGATGAGATCATATAATTGTATTGATTCTACGTGGTGTGCACGTCTTGGGCTGCAGCGTTTATCCCACGCAGTTTGAAGTCAGATCAGACTTACCTGCTCCAGGGCCTGATCGATACGCTTCGTCAAGGAGACGAGGTGTTGGACCAGAGGCCTGAGTAATGGCTGGTTCATCATCATGCACATTTTGCCTTTGGATAATACTAATAAAATGGATACCATAATAAAATGGATTTGGCGTAAAGCTAGCAGCTAATTCCTCTGATATAATACAGTAGAATGGGAATAGAATAGATGTGGCAGAGCTGAATAGAGATGCAAGAAAGACAATCATATTCACTGCCTGTCTGCTCTGCTCTCTCACTACTGAAAGCCAGACAGGAGAAATGCTGCTAATAGTCGACTGTGTGTGTGTGTGCGCGTGCGCGCGCGTGCGTGTGCTGATAGAGTCTGAGGATTAAATATGACCAATTAGCCTGGAAGTGTCAGTGATGAAACCCGGCTGACTCACCTGACAGGACACATTGAGATGGATGGCAGCAGCACTGCTCAACAGGATTGATGGTACTGGTACTCTGTGTGTGTGTGTGTGTGTGTGTGTGTGTGTGTGTGTGTCTTTCTGTGCAGGTGTTCATTTGTTGATTGACAGATCAATAGCTAAATATTGACTGGGAGAGACGAGGAAAAAAGCTCTACACACACACACAGAATATCTCTCTAGATGTGTGTGTGTGTGTGTGTGTGTGTGTCTGCATTCAAGTAATGTGACTGTGCTTGCCCTTGGTCACAAATAATCTTGCCCTTGGATGCCTGTTTTTTCATGCAGTCACATCATCTTATATACTGTGTGTGTGTGAGCGTACATAATTGTGTGCATAAGAATGCATGTCAAAGTATGCATGCCAGTGTTTGTGTGTATGATTGTGTGTAGTCAAAGTATGAATGTCACTGTGTGTTCTCTGTGTGTGTGTGTGTGTGTGTGTGTGTGTGTGTGTGTGTGTGTGTGTGTGTGTGTGTGTGTGTGTGTGTGTGTGTGTGTGTGTGTGTGTGTGTGTGTGTGTGTGTGTGTGTGTGTGTGTGTGTGTGTGTTTGGGGTGTGCCATGCCTCACAGTCTATGTGACCTGCTCCATCTGTCAGAGGGTCTTTGCCCTCTTAATCACCAGGCTTCACCCACAGAGCCCGGCGGCCTGCCAGGCTGGAGACCCCCTCTGCCCCGCAACCTGGACCCTCCAGACCCTCTTTAGTAGTCGGGGTCTCTTGAATGCAGCACTCACATTCTTTCTTAATGGAGGTTTCTGCTTTGTTCAGTTCAGGTTCACATTTCTGATCTTTCGTTTCTGTGTCACCTTCCATCTCTTGTTCTGACAGACTGACACAGAGCAAGCCTCATGTTTCTTGTTCTAACTGCATAAATGACTTAAAGCTGTATGTCTGATTTCAGTCAGGAGGCTTGTTTGGAAGAGGGTGAGTAAGTAAGTTAGCGGTTGCGCTCTGCTGGAGAGAGAGAGCCACAGAGTCTCGATGAAAACAGAGAGATGGTCCAAGATCTAAATGAGGCTTTAGTAGCATGAAGTAATGTGGCACTGAAAAATATACCCCATCCAGAGAAGGAGGGATGAAAGAGAAGGGCAGAAAGGGGGGAGGGGTGTTGCTCTCGTGCTCTCTTCCAGGTTAGCAGGTCTCCCGGCTTTCCCGTCTGTCACCCCTCTTTTGCTAATCCTCCACCCCCCCCTCATCCCTCTGTCCTAATCTGACGTTCCCTCACCCTGCCTCTTCTCCTCCCTTTTTAATCCAAGCATTTAATCAGACAATAACATGCCAGGACGGGGGGTGGATGGAGGGATGGAGGGATGGAGGGATGGAGGGATGGAGGGTGGGATGATGGCAACCAGCTCTTAGAGGTGTGAAGGGGGGAGGCAAGTAGCAACTTCCTCTTTACCACAGGAAGCAGCAGGGTTTATGGGAAATGCGGTCTTAATTTTGCACTAACAATACCTCTGACTACCAATCAACTCCACCGTGGTGTTTTTGTTTGGTATGACAATAGATATGTTGATGTTTGAACACGATACACGCAGCACCTTTAAAGGGTCTAAATTGTTAATTGATGTCATCAGACAGTGGTCTTCATCGGAGGTCACTGGGCTGGACGCTGTGAGAGACCTGATGATAGAAGGATGTCTGAATGGAGTCGGAGAGGGATGGAGGTCTTGACATTTACACCAGCCAACCTGCCACGCGTAAAAATTCTCAATTCCACCAGCCACTTTGGCGGGTGAGGATTTTGGCAAGCAGGTCGTGTCTGGAGCAAATTGTTCTGTTGTTGGGATGAGCAACTACGGGAAATATAAAGTACTTGAGGAATATACAGTGTTTGATTTGAGTAGTTCAGTTAAATACATTGAGACAAACAAAATGTGTTGACAGAGAGAGAGAAGGAGGTAAAGCTGTTTGTTGATGGATTTCCCCTGAGGAGAGAACTGTGTGTGTGTGTGTGTGTGTGTGTGTGTGTGTGTGTGTGTGTGTGTGTGTGTGTGTGTGTGTGTGTGTGTGTGTGTGTGTGTGTGTGTGTGTGTGTGTGTGTGTGTGTGTGTGTGTGTGTGTGTGTGTGTGTGTGTGTGTGTGTGTGTGTGTGTGTGTGTGTGTGTGTGTGTGTGCGCGCGCGCGCGCTTTACAGCTTGAATAACAACTCTCTGACTGAAACGAATGCTTCTGTCATGTTTTTTGTTTAACTTAGTTTAATTAAGTGTGTGTTCTGCAAGCCAACATTTCCTTACACACACACACACGTGCCTGCCTCGGGCGTGTCGACTTGTTTGATCGGATCATATTAGCATGACTGTGAAACCAGCAGTAGAAATGGCAGCTGTGTGTGTGTGTGTGTGTGTGTGTGTGTGTGTGTGTGTGACGTGCGCTGGGGTTTTCCAGTCAGGATGAGTAGAATGTTCCTGTTAATGCTTCTCAGAAGTGTGTGTGTGTGTGTGTGTGTGTTATCTATCTGCTATCCTAGTGTCAGGTTTTGCCAATAATTGTCATTGCGTGCTGACTGCTTTGGGTGTGTTTTGGGTGTGTGCTGCCTGTTATGAGTTTTAGTGAAGTGTGTGTGTGTGTGTGTGTGTGTGTGTGTGTGTGTGTGTGTGTGTGTGTGTGTGTGTGTGTGTGTGTGTGTGTGTGTGTGTGTGTGTGTGTGTGTGTGTGTGTGTGTGTGTGTGTGTGTGTGTGTGTGTGTGTGTGTGTGTGCCAGCCAGTCAGCAGTGACACAGCAGAATAGAGAGACCAGAGCTGCAGAACATTCCTGAAATAACAGACAGGATGCAGGGAGGGCGAGTGGGGCGCTGGGGGGGGGGGGGGGGGGGGGGGGGGCGGTGGCATTGGAGCTGTGTTTTCTTCTGCTGCTCTTAAAGAGGCAGCATCCACGTCTGGAGTGAGACCACATGAGAACATGACCTGGACACACACACATGCTCATAGATGGAGGAAAAGCAGACCCACACACACTTGTATTCCTATACTTGTGAGGACCTTCATTGACTACATTAACCCTCTCAACTACAAGCGTTAAGCCCTAAACCTAAACCTAGACCTAAACCTATAAACCTAGTTCTAACCTTCACCATAACCCCTTGAACAACTTGGACCAGGAAAATGTCCTCAGTTTCCTCCTCTTTCTATCCTTGTGAGGACATTTGATCCTCATAAGTAAAGAGATCCAAGAACACACACACACACACACACACACACACACGGCTGGCTGGCAGGCAGATACACTGACGGACTAACACACCCACCCACCATCCTCCAGAACGACTGCGTCCACAACCCGTCCTCCCAGAGCTCCGGTCCTGTTTCTCATTTGGGCCTGATGTTTCCAGACCCCAGCGGTAACCACACTTCTGAGGTTCCTCTGCGATGGGCCGGGCCGCTGCCCAAAGCTCGTGTTAGACACACTGGGACTTCACAATAAGTTGGGGTTGCTGTTTTTTTGTCTCTGTAATCAGTAATCGTTGAATTCAGCCACATGGAAGCGTTCGATTTCACTTCATCTCACTAGAAAATCATTGAGACTCCTAGATGTGATTAATTATCGTGTTCATAGGTGGTAGCCCTGACTCACTCACTCACTCACTCACTATCTTGCAAGCGAGACAAAGGAAGATGAAGATGATGATGTGTCGAATGTGTTCCGGCATGATCAGATGACAAAAGCACTGCGTAGGTGTAACCGGGCCTTCACATGTAAGACCCGTGTGTCTCTGTGTGCTTGTTGAGTTACGCAAAGACCAGGAGACGGAGGAAGATGACGAGTGTGATTAATATTTCAGGTGGATGCCAGATAACTGAGCCTCTTTATACTCAATACCCGATGGCAGCAAAATCCCCGATATCCCGAATGTGTTTTTAAGCCCCGCCCAAGTGTGATATCTCAAGGACGTAACCTTTAAATTCCTCACCAGGACTGTAGCAGGTGAGACACACACACTTCAAAGACGGGCTTCATGCCAGAGAGTCAAATTGGGATGTGTTTGTATTTAGTGTCTGTGTGAGAGAGATAAGAGTGTGTGTGTGTGTGTGTGTGTGTGTGTGTGTGTGTGTGTGTGTCTGTGTATGTAAAGTAAAGTTTATTCCTTTTTGGAAAAAAAATAGCACCTGTACGTCTACTACATCACTCAATATCTAAATATTGAAGGTATTAAAGTTTCAATGAAAGACTTTTATAAGAATTGAGGACTTTTCTCCAATAATGGACATCTCAACAAAGCTGTTCAGTTGTCCTCTTGATGTTTTTACACAAACATCCACGTGCTTAACAAACCCCACATCACCTCATATCATGAGCCTCCAAATCCACTTCTGATGCCAAACCTGATTTGATTCTTCTATGAGTTGAATTCAGGGACATTTCATCAGAACGGGTTAGCTTGTTAAGAGCCAGATGGTGGCCGGCCCGTGCCCTCTGTCTCCTGAAAGTGTGGCTATTTTTAAATAAAGTTATGAATATTGAATCAGCTCGGCGGTAAGCACAGACTGTCCTTTTTTGTGTGGATGTCTGCAAATGTGTGTATCTGAAATCAGGTCACATTGTGGGTGAAGGGGTGCTTGCGTGTTGTTGCCTGTAATGGTGACACTGGTGTGACATCTTAGCTGCATGCTAGCTAGTTTAGGTTGCTGCTTTAATCCTAAATAATAAAATAACAACAAGCCATTTTCAATTTTCATTGGACGGAGTTACACAATACCTGTCTAGCGACCGTTTGATGATCTAATGTGATGACATGAAAATCACGTCCCACACCCGCTTTCCATTTACCCCTCAGCCGACGCTCTCATCCACAGTGATTCACTCAGTGAGCGGGCGGGTCTCGCTCCAGGGCGTTTTCTGACAGGACACACCTGTTAGTGGAGCTCCTACCTGCTCTCTCGTTTGAAGTCGGCCTGGTGAAAGCATCTGATAAAGGTGGGACTGTGAATGGAGCCTGCTCAGCCAACAGGACTGGTTTCAAATGAGACTCATCCCCCAAGGAGAAAGTAAAGACAAAATGAAGTGACTTTTTCAAGTATTTGACAAAAAAGCCATTTCATGTTGTCTTTACTGCGCAGGGTGAGCTGGTAGGCAGGCGGGGTCTTGCTCAAGGACACTTCAGCAGGGTGGAGTTTTGCTGTAATGGCGCTCCTGCCCTAGCCGGCATCGACTGCGGGTGATGTTTGGGTTTGTGCACTAAACCGAGGCTGTCTGAAGAGCAGTCCTGTGGAGAAGTGGTGATAACATCTGTCTGTTTAGGAAACCGCTTACCAGGCGTCCTCTCCTCACTTATCACATCTGAACTTTGACCCCTGTGTGTGTGTGTGTGTGTGTGTGTGTGTGTGTGTGTGTGTGTGTGTGTGTGTGTGTGTGTGTGTGTGTTTCACAGTAGCTGATGAGCTGTCAGTGGCACTCTGACTCCCACAAATCTCTCTCTCTCTCTCTCTCTCTCTCTCTCTCTCTCTCTCTCTCTCTCTCTCTCTCTCTCTCTCTCTCTCTCTCTCTCTCTCTCTCTCTCTCTCTCTCTCTCTCTCTCTCTCTCTCTCTCTCTCTCTCTCTCCCTCATTCATATCTTCCTCTCAGGCCATAGAGACCTCTTCTCTCTTGCTTCCTCTCCCTCTCTCCCTCTCAACAGTCATTACTCTAGTGTTCTCTTGATGTCTCCCAGGAGAATCATTAGACACACACACACACACACACCCACCCCAGACAGCATTATTTGTCCTACCCCCTTTGCTTTTCCCCTTCCAATATCTTCTCTGAGTATGAATGTGTCCATACCTCCTGAAGTGGTGGTCCTCTCTCTATCAGACTGTTTACTTGTTATGTCTTCCCCCCTGTGGGAACATTAAATATCCTTAACTATCTTATAATGCACAATAAATTTCCCTAGCCTCTAAAGATCTGATGCTCTTAATCTGATTCAGATTTCCTTGTATTGCTCTGATTTAATAACATTTATTGCTCCGTATAAAAAATTATGGTGTTTCTAATGCGGTTAAATAAAACTGTCCCAATTTGAATGTCTATTTATACATTTTACTGTGGTAATCTGTTGTTGGGTGGATTGCTGGTAGAAGGTTTGAACCTGCAGCAGTGTCCTCAAGCAAGGCATTGCATTCCTGCCGCGTCACTCTTTACAAGTTGCTTTAAAGCAACTTGCTTTAAATGCCTCAAATGCAGTGGCTGTGATTCTGGCGCTTTATCACAGCTAAATAAAACTGCCTTCAGTTCAAACGGCTGTTTACACGTTCTATTGTGGTAAAGGTTGTGATATGGACTCTCCCTGTGGCGTGGCGGAACGGTTTATTTAGGGACAAATATGCACAAGGTCTATTTTCATCAAGGAGCAAGAGGAAAAAGGCATTTGTTCTTAATAACGACCCCTCCCTTCCCCTGCCTGCTACACAGCAGGCCCGGAGTCTCCAGGAGCATTATGGGAAAGACAAGAGTAATGGAGTATGATTAGTGAAACTGGGAGAACTATATTATTTAATCACAATTATATGTATAGTTTTTGTTTATGAAATCTAACTCTTTGTCATGACCTTTGACCTTTAGAACACACCAAGGTAGTTACTGCTGTTTGACACTTCAGCAGAGTATTGATACTCAGTGATTCATATTTGATAAACAACATAATTACTTCCTTGGAAAGAGATCAAGATGACCAATAACTACAATAACAGCCGTTATTTTGTCAGAGGCGCTGCCATGACAGCCTTGACATATATGTTTAGTCTGTTATTGTACAGTGGAGCAGGAGGGGGTTTTGGGATGAGGTGAGGGTCAGTTAAAAAGGATGTCATTACAAACGATGAAATACTCCCACTAATAAAAGCCTTTCATTTCATTTGACCACAGCATCCTGCTCATGGGTTTGCCAAACTGCGCTGTAATCTTTAAGTCTTTAACCAGCCAGCGTGTCTGCCTGAATGGACGGCATCCATGTTGAAACCAAAACAACATGTCCGACCGCAGAATGGATATCGCAGAGATTTTTCCATACCAAGAAGTCCTATTTTTATCAACACACAGTCACAGTCTGTGGGGAGATCCTCTTTCTGCTTGCCCCCCTCCAGGGAGGTCAGAGGTCAGGCTCACTCTCTTGCTGGAGGATCCTTCAGCAGGGCGGATGCTTGCTGACACGATGACTATACGTATAAATCACTCGTCATATATGGGCTGCGTTAGGGTGTTTGCTGCGTCTGTATGTCTTGCTCGTGCTGACAGTGAAGTGGTCTCGCTCCACTGAACTCCTCCAGGTCTCGGGGGGGGGGGGGGGGGGGGGGCGCGATGGGTGGACAAGTCGGCCCTGGGCTCTGCCGTCGCACCACGTCTCCATTCTCAGTGTCCCGGATCTGCCGGTCCACCGGGGGGGTTCTTGACTGTGTCGGTCCCGGCTAGCGGTGGTGCTGCGGTCACCTTTTTCCCCCCACTGTGAAGAGTGAAACTGGCCAGCATCCCGGCTCCACGGGCTCAGCGTTGTTCTCGCTCCGCTGGCTTCCTCCTGAGGGCCGTGGAATGGGTGGGTTGGAGCAGGGCTGGATCACAGTCCTGCACCCGGAGATTTCCCTTTCACTCTGTTCACATCAATAGGGAAGGAGAGGCAGAGAGAGAGAGAGAAAGAGAGAGAGGGAGAAAGAGGGAGGAGGGGAGGCGAGCGCAACAAAGGCCAAGAGAAAAGAGCACAGGGGAAAGGAGAGGGGGAGGGAAGGAGGGAGGAGAGCACAGAGTGGTGGTGTTTGGTGGAGGCGAATGAATGAAATCTTTATCTCTGACACAGTGGAGGGAAGGATATCTTTCCATCACGTTGGTTTTTATCACTCCCTCCATCTTTTTTATGGTTGTCTTTTACTGCGCTTCCTCTCTGCCTCTCTCCTCCCTCTCCTCCTGCTTTTCCATCCTCTCTGAACCAAGCCCCCTGGTGGAGGTCAGGGAGCTCTCTCTCTTTGCCACTGGAGGAAACAGAAAATACAAACAAATAACCTCTCTTCCTTGTGTCTGTTTATACGCCCATAGCTTTGAGGAGATGAAAATCAAGTACATCTGTATCCAGGGATGCACTGTTGCCAACAGCGGTGTTAGCAGGCTTAAACAAGGTGTTTGAATGGGAGAATTTCCCAGTCGGATACAAAGAGCTGAAATGAAGTTAAGCTATTTTCTCCATTAGAGAGCTCTAACTTCCTCCTTACTTCTGAGATGATGCTGCAAGATGTAATAGTCTTCTCCATCAGAGAGAACTAACATCCTTCTGTGTGGAAAAGGGAGAAAAATAATTAGATTAGGGTTGAGTTGGTGGAACAAATGACTTTCTCCCTTCAGTCAGAACAGCAGCCACTCCTCCACGTCCATCAAAGGCTGGAAACTCATCAGTCAGGAAATACCTTGTGTCACACTCTGCTCTCTCTTAATTGCCCTGACAAAACTCCACCCTGCCTCTCCTTAGCTTTTAATGTCTTTATCTTGCGTGATCATTATTGAGTCGTGGGAATATCGTCGGGCTGCTGCGGCTTTGACCTTTGACCTTCTTATTCTGCCGTGCCACTCATTGTAATTAGTGTTGCATAAGAGCATCGGCTACGCGCCTAAAACGTACGTGCAAACTTTTAAACGTCTACTCCCAAATGTGTATGTGCAGTGGAAAAGTAGTTTTGTGCATCACCCAGCTGTAACGTCATTGGCTGATCTGCACAACTGACGACTCGTGAACATCTTGTCACCTGGTTTCACGTTTCACACCGCCTGTCTGTGTTGTGAAATCCCCTTCTGCCTTTGTGACAGAAATGCACTTTCACTGACTTGTCTATGATTACCTGCGGCCAGTCAGACGAGAAGGGTGTGTGTTGGCCCGAGTACAGGAGGATGGGGGAAGTGTTGTGAGTGTAAACGTTAGTGTTGTGAGCGTTCGCCGACGGTAGGAGGAAAAGTGGTGGAGAGGAATGCGGCCCGGCCGGAGATGTTGCAGCTTAATCGCTGTGATCTGCAATGGATACAATACACTTTTACTAGAGCAGGAACGTTCTGCAATCCAGGAAAAACACTTGAAGAACAGGAATGAAAGAGGAAAAATGGAGGAGGAAAGGAGGGAAATATGGAGGGAGGGAGCAGAGAGAATTAGAGGGACGATGGAAGAGAGAGGGATGAGGAGGACAGGGAGAGGGAGAGCAATTTAGAGGCTTAGAGAAAGGGGGAGAGCGGGAGAGATGAGGAAAGAGAACAAGAGGGAAGGAGAGAGAAAATCGAGAGATCAGTAAGGGCACAGGGAGAGAGCGAGAAGTTGAACAAAGGCCTATTTTTATCCCATCCATATGGAGCTTTCTCCTCCAGTTAGTCGCCTTTAGTTTTGTCTGGAGGTGAAAGCCATCGCTCCCGATCTGCTCTGTCTGCCTTACGGCGCTGACTCAGCGGTTGGAGATAATGACTTTATCATGCTAGCTTTCACAGTAGCACGTTTTCACTGCTCATCGTCTCAGAACAAGCGGATGATTCAGTGTTGAGGGTCTAAGTGACACTGTGGAACGCTGTGTGGCTCCGGAGGTGAATTTCTCTCATTCAGTTTCCATGAGGTTGCATTCCTGTTGCATTCTCCGTCCGGGTGCTGCAGAGGCTCATAGCGTATGAGCACCGTTTCCCGTACAGGTTTTAGCCAAAAGGTGCACATTGTTCCATGTCTGCTGCACAGTGTAGGCTTTAACCTGGACAATAGGATGTCACAGGGCTTCAAATAATGAGGGTGTTATTCTATAAAACTATATATCAGTTTTGAATAAAACATTGGTGCCTCATGTTCATTGCTGAATAATTCCAAAATACAGATTTCAGCCTCTAAAAGTGTCATTTATGAAATTCAATACTGTGCATTTCAATGCTCACCACTGCAACTACTTTATATGGGAGTGCATTTCCTCCTCAACAAGCTGTTCTGGTGCCGTGTATTATCCCTGGCCTGAAATTTAAGTTGCATATGAGGGGAAAACGTTCACTCAGATTGACCCAATCATAGAATTGATGACATCTCATTTTCTCACCCAACCCAGTTTTAGACGCTGAAAAAGACATTCCTTTGATATCACAATTTTCAGGGAGAAAGTAGAAAAATTGTAAAAGTGAATTTTGGAATGAAACTTGTATATATAGACACGTCATATTTATTTTCTAGTAAAATGTGCGCACGATTTAGGATAATGGATAACGATGGCTGATGTTAGACATTCAGTTTGTAGACAGATGATGTGGGAATGAAAAACTTCCTTGAACCCAAAGTAGCGATGACTGCTTTACCAGATGACGGGCGGAAAGGGGAGCTTAGGAGTAGAGAGAGGTCTGAACAGGTGTCTGGGCACGGCTCACGCCTGGAAACAAGCCACTAGAACAACTGACTAACCCCATACCCTCCCCTACAACCTCCCTGGTAGGAACACGTGGGAGAGGGGGGGAAACCGGGTGACGACTGATATGAAGAGAATGATGGATGGGGAGGGAGTGGAGGTGAACGTGATCCATCCCAGTTGTTGCAGCCTCTTGCAGCCCACCTGTCTCTCTTGGCACACCCAGTCCACACTATGCCCAGAACTCTCACCCCCCTTGGAGGTCCAGCCCAGACCCTGCTAGCTCCCTCTCCCCCCAGCACACCCACCCCTAGCTCCACCCCTCTCTCAGCTCCTCTCAGTCTTTCTAGCCTGATGAGATGAGAAATGAGAAAGAAGTCTATCTGTACTTGAACTTTGGCTCTTAAAAGCATGACTCAGCAGATCCCATCCCCTCCATCCAGTAAAAGCTGGACTCACTCAGCCCCCCCCCCCCCCCCCCCCCCACACACACACACACACACCCCGGCCCTGCTGATACCCCCCCACCCTCTGTGTTCCCCAGCTGTTCGTGGTTACAGGGTGTGTCTGGGGGTGTGCTGGGTGCAGTCAGATCGGTATTCACATGTTATGACTGGCCTCCGTAACACTATCGGGTAGGGATGCCTTCTGTTACCCGACAACAAATGGGACAGCACATTCTTTTTACATTTGCTATCTGCTTTGGGTTCGAGGAAGCTTTTCATTCCCACATCATCTGAATGTCTTACATCAGCCGTCATTTATCCTACGGAGCCCCTGAGCGGTCACATCATATTTTTTTCCTACTAATGTGTGATGATGAAAATACCAGAAATACTGCTTATTCCTTATTTTGAAATTGTGCAATAAACTAAAGGAGCAGATTGAGATTTAAACAGAGAGAGAGATAAAAGGGTCGGATATTAAATTGTGTTGCCACTCTCGGAGCGAGTGTTGGATTCAGTGTGTCGTGTTGTCACTGTTTAAATGGTAGCCGACATAACCCAGCGAGATAAATCTGCCGGTGGAAGGTGGAAGAGAAGGAGTGACATTAAAGGGGAAAAGGTTGCAAATTGCGTCTGCACTGTGGAAGCTGGTACATACAGCACGTGGGGTTCACAACACTGCCTCTCCTCTTCCTCACACTCTGGAAATAGCAGCTGATACAGCGCTGCCAATGCTGCTGAGGGAGAGGAAGATGACTTTCAGAGAGAGAGAGGGGACTTCCATGCTCTTTCCTTGACCTGTGCAGATGAAGAGGAAGAGAGTGTTAAGAGAGATGCCATACTGTAAATCCTGGCAGTCCACTTGTACTGTTGGGTGTGGCCAGGGTGGAAAATGAACACCAACAAATATACCAGCAAATGTTTTGCAGTGGCTGGTAACCTGATCTACTGTGGTAAAGGGAACCAACCGGTGTCTGGAGCTTCCACTCTAAAAACGGACTGTGTTTGGTGTCTGGTGGAATAGTGAAGGTGTCTGAATGTTGGCCAGCGGCGACAAATGGTAGCTTCCTGTCTTGGGTGTGACCTGTCCAGTTTCCACTGTCAAATGATGGAGGGGGAGAGAGAGAAGGGGAAATAGAGGAGAGAGATCCTCTATGGGATGGTTCAATAGATAGATAGATGGACAGAGTGATGGAGAGAAGGGGCTGGAGTCATTAAAACACACTGAGCCACATGGCTGAGTGGTCGGCACAGATGAGATCACACACACACACACACACACACACACACACACACACACACACACACACACACACACACACACACCCTGTTGGTTAGATTGATATGCGCGATCCCCTGGGTCAGCCGCTACCCTCACCTCTGCAGCCATCTCATCAAGCTTCCCTCCCTCCCTGTCCCTCCGTCCTTCTCCCTTTCCTTCTGTACGCCTTCCTCTCTTCCGTCCTTTCTTCCTCCCTCTTCTTTCCCTCTATCTCCTCTTCCTCCTTCCCTCCATCCGTTCTGCCGAGCTTTTTACTGTCTGGTTGTTAATTACACTCTCTAATGAAATGAGCTTTCAACTGACCAGTAACTGTGTGTGTGTGTGTGTGTGTGTGTGTGTGTGTGTGTGTGTGTGTGTGTGTGTGTGTGTGTGTGTGTGTGTGTGTGTGTGTGTGTGTGTGTGTGTGTGTGTGTGTGTGTGTGTGTGTGTGTGTGTGTGTGTGTCTTTAAGCATGACCAGAGTTAATGATTTCTCTTTGCATGGATTTGATCTTTTTGTTTTTACTTTATTTCTAGTAATATTTGACCATGAAGTGATCCCCCTGAACCTTATCCGTCCCAGTCTGCTGTTCATCCTAACAGTCACAGTCATGCTGACCTTCCGGCTGTGTTGAGCTCGACGCCGCCCCCTGTCTCAACCCCCCAGCACTGACTGTTATAACTGAGGGATAACCGTGTTTGATTTCCTTCACTTATCTAAGAGTGTTTATCATTTTCAGACGCTTAGTACTACTGTTGAAGTGGTCCCTTGGCTTTGCTTAAGCCTTTATTGTATTATAAACCGTTATAGCTGCGTAGCACCAGTTGAAATTGTAGGTTCTTTGGTGCTTCTTGGATCATGACTGATGGATTTGGTCCATTTACTTTAGCAGCACTGTTCTTTTCCAGACAGCCCTGATGTTAATACTGTTGAGATGTACGGCTCTGTGGTGTAGGTTTAATGCTGATTGGTATAGAGCCTGTTGAGCCATGTTGGATTTCTGTGAAAACTCAGTTGTCCATGTATTTAAGTAGTTGATTTTCCAAACAGTCACAGTCTCTCCTTGGCCGCCACCAGGCCCTGATGAAGTGGGCTACAAAAAACCTTGTACACACAGCAAGCTTTTAGACTCAAAACCACAGAATTCACAGATATTCAACCATTTTTCTGCCAACGGTACTGCAGAATGTCCTTAAAGTCTGTTACTGATGAGTTGTGAGGAGGCCTTGTTTCTTTATTGAGACGGTGATGATGGTAGAAAGAGTATTGGAGATGCAGCAGAGAGGGTTCTGGTGAGGTTAAATCCTGAAACTTAACCTGAACCTGAACCTGAACCTTAACCTTAACCCTTTAACCTCCACTGTAGCCAGTTATGTGTGGCTGCAGAGGTGGAAGTCGTAACTAAAAGACAAGGTGCACTTATTTTAAAGGCGGCCGCACATACTGCGACATCAAAGTGTACAGGTTGATTCCCCTTGACAACTACTTCCTGCTGAAGCTTGTCTCATCTGCGCTCATCTCTCATGAATATTTTATAACGACCTGAAAAACCTCCCAAGGAGAGATCACATTAGTCTCACTCACACACACACACACACACACACACACACACACACACACACACACACACACACACACACACACACACAGAGTGCTACTGTGAGTAATATTAGCTTTTTCTTATCATTTCTCATTGTGATACTGTCTTCATATGAAGTACCACTACTGGCCTGTGGAAATGAATTGATGACACGATGTTTGACCTGCTACTGTACAGTTACTGTAAGTTACATCTTCTTTAGTTTAAGAGAGCCCACAGTGTGCGTCTGCTCCTAGCATTAGCTCAATGCTGCCTCAGACCTGGTAGCATGAGTACTCAGTGTCATGGAGATAGTGTATCTCATATTAGCAACATGCTACTCTTCATTAGCACTTATCAGGAAGGTTGACATTGTTAGGTGGCTACGTAGCGTTAGCGAAATTCTATCAGGGTTTAAATGACGCACATACTATATCTAGACGTGTGTGTGTGTGTGTGTGTACAGTCTGTCTCCCAGTCTCTGAGACAGCTGTGCAATTGAATCCAGAGCAGGGCATGCTAGCTATGTACATCAGACAGGTGTGTGTTCACAGATGTGGGTTTCTTACAGTGTGTGACTCTGAGTTTGTGAGAGGGACGTCTCTGCTGTAAGGGCATCCTTAGTACACGTGTACGTGTGTGTGTGTGTGTGTGTCACATTCCCCAGAGCCCCCCAGCAGAGCAGACCCCTCCTAGAGAGAACAGTAATATTTTGGCTCTGCGTCGCTCAACATGCAGGACGGATTCGTCTCACCACTGGTGCCATGTGTCTCTCTCGCTTTCTTCCTCTCTTTCCTCGTTCTGCCGATCAGAGCTGACAGAGGTCTTTTTGGATTTCTGTCGTTTCTGTAGGTGGCGCTCTTTTCTACCCAGTTCTTCTTCCGTGTACAGTGGGGTCCAAAAGTCAGAGTACACGACCAAGAACTTTGTTTGTTTGTTTTCATCATTTATCAAAAACAAATTCAATTTTTTTTACTCGGTTGATACTTCTAATTCAAGAATACATTATGTAGAGAAATCATTTTAGAACATTACTTAATCATGTTTGAGAAATATTTGAATTAAAAATGAGTTTTTGATACTTGATGAAACAGAAGAGTTCATGGTAGTGGAAGTAAAACGCATCACTTCCTGTGCACCAGAAGATACCGGGTGTTAGGAACAGCGAATGTAAAAGCTTTCATGAACTGGTTAGAGGCTGGATCACTGTCTGGTTATATCAGCTGGCAATAGAGAATTAAAAAAAGGACATTTTTTTATACAAAAATGATACACAGATTATTACTTAAATGTGAATTTGTCTGTCCGTCTGTACAGCGGTAGGTCACAGCCGTCTACAGCTCTTGTAATGGTTTGTGGGTGGACTTGTTGAGGCCTGTAGTGGATGTCTAGGTGAATGTCTTGACTCCAGCCCCACCCTGCCATTTTGTGTGTGTGTGTGTGTGTGTGTGTGTGTGTGTGTGTCTTTTTCTTTGTCTGTGTGTGTGTGTGAATGAGCACACACTCTAGAGACACTGAGATTTTCTGGCAATGTGTCTCAAACCTTGAATGAAGGGGTGGGGCTGTAGACTGTCTCTCTCGTATTCTCTCTCTCTCTCTCTCTCTAGTCTATTGATGGATCAGCAGGATTGTGTATGTTATCTACTACATGTGGTTGATTTAGTGGCTGCTTGCTTTCTACTGTCATGTAATTTCATAGAGGTCCTCTATGAACAGTATGGAGTTACTGGTCAGTCACCGGTTCCCATCCTCCCAGGATCTGTGTCTTCATCCTTTACAAGGTTCCCATTGGTCATGGAATTTCTGGAATACCACGGAAAGTCAGGGAATTTGATAGATTATCTGTGGGATTATTACAGGCAACATAACATGAATATACCAGAATGTGTTGTCCAACTTTAGATGGTGGTTTTCTGTTTAGCCCTGTAGGAAAACAAACCAAATCAACAAACCAGGAAGGTCATGTAGGTCATGGAAGTGATCTCTGTGTTTATCTGTGTGTGTGTGTGTGTGTGTGTGTGTGTGTGTCCCCTCTACGTGTTTGTTAGGAAACGTCTAATTGGATTGGTACAAGCAGGATATTAACGTCACTAGTCGGCCTCCTCCTCTCCTGAAGGGCCGGTCAGAAAAACGCCCTTCTGTTTTCTCTCCACTCTACTCAAGTGTTTTTTTTTCTTTCTCTGCATCTCTTTCTGGATATCTCTACTTTTTCTCACTGTTTCTTTTCCTCTTCCTGTCTCATTTACTCTTTAAAGTTCAGACTGAATTCTCTCATTCTTTCACTCTCTCTGTCTTTCTTGTCTTTCAGTCTTAGTTTAAATGACTTTATTCCCACAGCTGTTTAACAGCATGGCCAATGCAGGATACAAACTGCAACATTTCAACACAAGCATCAGTCTATGCATTCACACTGCATTGAATGTGGTGATAAATGTAGAAGTATTTCTGTTGTATCTCCAGCATGCATTCTCCTCTTCTCTCTTATTCTCTTCAAAGGTAATGCAGGATAAATGTGCCTCTCAGGCCTGTAAACAGAAAAGGCGTGGGATCTAAAAGCTATGATATAACAAGGAACTGATGTGTCGCACTGCTGCAGAATAGGGGGACTGCTTTTTGTGCAGCACACCGTGGGACCGTGAATATTTCTAACATGCTGACAGATTCTGTCATTGTCATTTATTTTTTTAGGAAGTCCCTTATAGCACTCACACATTTCTCTATACATGTAATGCAGCATGGCATGATACAGACCCCGGTCACATCGTACCTGCAAATAATTCCTAGTGTTTGTTTGAATGTACTTGGAGCACCAGATGGGCGGGGTTAACCGCATCAGGACAGTCCGGATGTTGTTAGATAAGCTGTCAATCACAGAAAAGTACACTTAAGTTGACTTTCATGTCGTTTGAACGTAGTGGAAGGAGGAGATGCTCTGCAACTACTGCAGTATTAGGGCTGGGTATGATATGACACATCAGGTGATTTGGACTGGGTGTGGACCACACACACACACACACACACACACACACACACACACACACACACACACACACACACACACACACACACACACACAGAAATTCCATTGCAGTCTTCTAATCTCTCCCAATCTGCTGAGGAACCTCCTGCCCATTCAAGTTTGATAGGAATGAACTGATTCCCTCACTGGCCTCTCTCTCCTCTCGCTCTCTCTCTCTCTCACTCACTCACTCACTCACTCACTCACTCACTCACTCACTCACTCCACCTCTCTCTATCTCTGCTCTGGCTGACCTACATTTTATGTGAGTCTGCAGAGATCTATTCCTCTCTTTCTCTCTTTCTCCCATCCCCCTCTCCATTCCTTCAAAGGGTAAGAGAGAGAGAGAGAATTGGACAGCTCTATAGGAACTCATAATATTCTCTCTCTCTCTCTCTCTCTCTCTCTCTCTCTCTCTCTCTCTCTCTCTCTCTCTCTCTCTCTCTCTCTCTCTCTCTCTCTCTCTCATGACAGTGCTCTGTGGTTTTCCTAGATGAATGCTCCATTGTTTTACTTGTGTGCTGAGAGTCTCTATACTCCTAAACCAGAGGCCCAAAGTTGTTTCACCTCTTAACCCTCTCACACATCACACTGTCCATCCATTCATTCCTCTCCTCTCCTCTCCTCTCATTGCTTCCAGAGAGGCAACAGAAATGAAACACTATAGTCTGTCCTTCTACTGAGCTTTCTCCTGATTTAGACGAGAAAGCACAGACGGCTATAGAAATGGAAAAGACCTCAGCAGTGAAAGTGCCACATCTCTACCTTTTTAAAAGTGTTTGGGGGTGTTGTGCAGTTCATCATGGCAATAACACCTGCGAAGGCGTTCTTCACTGAGTGGATGGGCAACAAGGGGATGCAGTCGGTGCAGCAAAGTACCGTCGGCATCATTGAAATGCCCGTAATCACAGTAAAGAGCATCCTCAAGGGTATTTTGGCTTTTATACAAACGTTATCAATGTACGTTTAAAGTTTTCTTCAAAGTTGTATAAGAGTACAGCAAGTAAGATCACTAACCAGCTCCCTGTAAATGGTTTCATCTCAGCTGCTGAAACAGAAGCTGCTTGGCATTTTCTAGAGAATGTGTACTGCGCATACAAACACACACACACACACACACCACACTCACATGCATGCATACACAGAAAGACATGCTGAAAAATGCAGACACAGAAAACATACTAGCAGACAAGCGAAAAACCTCTACACACACACACACACACACACACACACACACACACACACACAATAATCAATTTTCAATCCTTGTATCGTCAGTCCTTCTAGTGGAAAGCTAAACGATACAGCCTGACTGAGGGCGGGTGCTCGTTTGTGAAAGATTTTGTTCATCTTATTTCATCACATTCTTGGCAACAGTAGTGTGTGTGTGTGTGTGTGTGTGTGTGTGTGTGTGTGTGCGCGTGTGCGTGTGACCTGCTTTGCCCCACGATGCACTACAATACATATCACTGGAACTGTACATAATATACATACATCCTCTGTAATTTGACTCTTCTGATGGCCGATATCTCATTAAACGTGTCTGATGCCAGGTCCCCGAACTAACCAGCCTCTCTGTGTGTTTTTCTCTTTCATGTTGCTGCTGCTGTTCCTGCTGGCTTCCTCCAACCAAGGTAAATACAGCCCTTTCTCCCTCCACCTCTCACTAAACCCTCTCACAACAGGCGACTGGCTGTGTGACCTAACGGCACCAAGTCTTTTCTCTGATTTCCCTGACACCGGTCCCTTATTTCCCACGGGTCTCCCTTATTACTGGCTTGAATTTTAAGAGGATTTTGGTCCTTTTGAGTTTAATGGGACACGTGGGTCACCCTTAACATATTGTGTCTCTCCGTTTCTCCTGAATGGGTACTTGTGCTCCTTGGATGTTTGATGTTGTTCTGTGTTTTTCAGCTCAGTTTCCCTGCCGTATCAGTCTAGTTATCCTCTGCTTCCTTAGCTAACTATTACTGCCTCTAGACCAGTTTAGGTTCACAGCGTGTTGCTAGGCCCTGGCCCAGTTAGTCCTGAGGAATGGCTGCCGAAGGTATGAAAACACACCGACGGCTAGTGACTGCCCCGTTGCGATGGTTACCAGTCACAGCACCTTCTCTAGCCCTGTGTGTGACGGTCCCAGGAGACGTGCGTGTGTGTGAGACAGACAGACACAACTAGTGTGTGCATGTGTGAGAGCGTGCATGAATGTATGTTCATGTGTTTGTGTGTGAGAAAGAGTGTCTTAAGAGTGTGTGCGTTCACAAGTTTGCGTGAGTTTGTCTGTTAGCGTGTGTGTGTGTCCAGGATTGCCTTGAAAAGCCAGCCTGCTGTTGACAGGGGTCACGTGAAAGAGGAGACCCCCAGGGGAGCGTTCAGGATCACAGAACAGTTTTCAACATTTTTTTTTGTTGAGATTTCTGAAGTTAAAAGAGCTTTGAACAGAGGGAGGTGTTTGTTTTTACCGAAGGGACTGAAGGGTGTTTTCAATGGCACAGGTTCTTTGTGTGCGTGTGTGTGTGTGTGTGTGTGTGTTAATGTGGACCCCTTTGCTCTCCACGTATCAATGTATCTCCAGTCTAATTGGTGTGTGAGGAAACTTACTGCTAGTGGCAAAGCACCAACCTTCACCTCAACAGGTCAAGTCGTCATCTTGGTTAATCTCCAAACGCTCTCTCACACACACACACACACACACACACACACACACACACACACACACACACACACACACACACACCCACACACACACGCACACACACTACCTTCAACCATTTCATATCTGTATAACCGTTATGTGGGTTTGCATGAGAGTGAAAGTGTTTGATTGAGTGTGTGTGTGTGTGTGTTTGTGTGTGTCCGGTGTAGTCCAGTGCATCTCCCTACCCAGCAGTAATTACTGTACCAGAGCTCTCTGCCATTCTCACGGCCATTAGCAGCCAGCCAGTGTGCCGCTCAGCCAACTCTCCCAGCGTTCCTGTTGGATGTGTAACAAGCGTTGTTTGGGCAGAAATGTGTGTTTGTTGTATCTGTGAGAGTGTGTGTGTGTGTGTGTGTGTGTGTGTGTGTGTGTGTGTGTGTGTGTCTCTATTGTGTTTCTGTGTGAGTGGGACAGAGAGAGAGAGCGACAGAGAAGTTGATGTCAAGCAGAGTGACCTTTGGTACAGAACACCTTGATATCACCCCCGGGGACTTTGATGACTTGATTTAGCACATGGACTCACATTACAGATACGACAACACATCACACTACCTAACTACAATAAGAAGAAAGAATGGACCTATAGATGGATGTATTGATAAATGGATAGATTGATGAACTGAACAGACATCACCTATGTAACCTAAGATCACTGGTATGTTTAGGAAAGAGGTTGTTAACAACTATTAAGTGATTTACAATGTTCTGATGTTTGTCTTTAAATAAATATTAGCACGGCCGCTAGCCGACATTTAAAACATCATAGTGTTGTTACTCTCTACTCCAGTTGCTGACTCTTCTTGTTGAACACTCCCCAGACAGTATCACTGATCTTAAATGGCTTAAGGTGATCCTGGACCAGATTGTAGACCAGAGGCACTAATGGTAGATAGAGTCGATAGGCGGTGAAGGTGTTGGTTGTCCCTTTGTTTACATGTTTATTCCTCAGTTGTAAAGGAGCCCTGAAGTGAAGGAAGGAAGGTGCAATTAACAGTTAAACTGTTGGTTGCCATGGTACCAGACCTCATCTGGTCTCATCCGGCCTCATCTGGCCACATCTGCCCTCTTAAGTGTGTGTGTGTGTGTGTGTGTGTGTGTGTGTGTGTGTGTGTGTGTGTGTGTGTGTGTGTGTGTGTGTGTGTGTGTGTGTGTGTGTGTGTGTGTGTGTGTGTGTGTGTGTGTGTGTGTGTGTGTGTGTGTGTGTGTGTGTGCGTGTGTGCGCGTGTGTGCGTTACATCTTATGAGCTAGGTAATCATTTACTGTGCTGTGTTTACCATCTCATGACAGAAAGGAAACTGAAAGAGAAGCTGAGAACTGATAAAGAGAAGTTCAGAAAGAGGGAGCAACAACAAGAGAGGTCAAAAGTGACAATAATGATTGATTGAGTTGTTCATATTCATTAACATGAAAATACACATACTCATAAACCCATAACACACATAGCAGACATACTGGATGTGTAGAGATTGACTATTCCAGACAGCACTGATTGGAAGAGACCTTGATGAGAAGAAACGTTGGAGTACTTGAACCTTGTTTTGACTAGATCACATGACACCGCTGATAGAAGGATTCTTTGGTGGATATGAGGCCGGGGTGTCGCCTCCTCTCTGTTAGCTCATGTAGCCCACACACACAAACACACACAAACACACACAAACAGTCACTTTTGTGAGAGGTGAACAATCTCGTGCAAACTCAAGGCTGCAGTAGACATAGATACTGTAGCTCCTAAAATGGTTGGACAAGTGTGGTGTTTTAAAGAGTAGTTAATAGTTACATGAGTACCAGTTCATCGTCTTTATGACTCCAAATCCAATAAATATAGACTGATTTGGCTTGGTGATAGTGCAGAGGCAGAGTGTCAACTAAAATAGTGACATAAGTACAGGAGTACATGCGTATAGAGGAAATACAGAGTGAGAGAGAAATTAGAGATGGTAGAGAGAGCAAGAGAGTGCAGTGAAATTAGAAAGAGAGAGGAAAGTGGGTGTTTGAAAGCCTTGTTCTCTCCTCCTCCTCCTCCTCCTCCTCCTCTGTAATCTGTTCCAGTATGTTGATCCAGCAGGCAGCTGAAAGTCAGAGACACACACACACACACACACACACACACACACACACACACACACACAATGACAAATGTGTGACAGTCACACATTCATACATAAACTCCAGGGTCAACTTGCCACGCTTGTTTGAAAAAAATGCACAGCTGAGTAATGAGGAAAACACGCCCCTTTTTTTCTTGTGGTTTCCCTCTGAGAAACACACACACGACCCACCCACACACACACACACACCCGCTGTGGACGTAAGTGAAACACATGTTTCTGGCTCTGGCAGTGACATCACCTGTCTTGTGGTCAAAGTCCAGTTCCTCTATCCGGCTCAGAGCGGCGAACACTCTGCCAGTCAGAGCTAGCGTATCCGCCGGCAGACGCACACGCTCGGCGGAGGAAGGAACGGGCTTGTAGAAGAAGAAGGGAAGCGAGCGATACATGACGGATTACCTACGTGATTAAGGATGGTTGTTCTCTGACAGCGTGGATCCTCTGGGCCTCACACATCGACTGCAGCCTCAGGACTCTCCCTCCTCTTCTACCTTCTTCTCTCTTCTCTGCTAGGTTTCTGTTCTGGTTTCACTCGCCCTCTTTCAGAACCTCTATCTGTTTTTCCTCCCTTTCCTTCCTGCTTCTTTCCTTCTGCTTTACCTTTTTATTTCTCTCTGTTTCTCCTCCTCTCCTGGGAGGGAGGGATGAGCTCCACGGCTGCTTACAGGCAGTTCCTCCAGGAACTGGAGGAGAAGAGAGGTCGGTGCCCCCTTTTACCATTCAGCCATGTCCTCACTGTACACACTTTATAGACCTATTAAAGGACTGTGTGTTTTATAGTTGTCATGCAGGATCTTATCTCTTGGTTTCTCTTTTTGAGAGGTGATTTCAGTATTGACATATTGCACATGAATGCTGTCAATCAGTTTTTACATGTGCTTGAGCAGGTCCCCGTGCAACTAGACCACTGTGTTTTATGAAGCCTGGGTCCATATATGAGAGTTTTTACTTGAAAAGGTTTCAAGAACTCTACTGATATAACGACAATATCTCAATTAGCCGTGATTGCTATTAGTCTTTCAATTGAATCTAATGAAAAGAAAGAATGGTCTGTTAAGCAGTAGCATAGTGAAAAGCCTTTTGACCAGAAAGTTGCCAGTTTGAAACCCCAGACTGGCTGCTCTCTTCTCTCTGAAAAGCCATTACTGAGGTGCCGCTGAGCATGACGAAGCCCGGAAGCCAACAGTAGAAGTCTGTGATTGCACTGGGGAGCTCCCAAGTATGAACGTATCAACGTGAAGCAGGGTGGTGCTGGTCAAGTTATTTTGAGGCTCGGAACTTAAGGGCTTTGTTTCTCTCGTGTACTTTGTGTTCGATTTCCCAGGTACTTTGTACTGGACTTTCCTAGGACTCATATTAAGGTCAACATCAGACATCATGTGTGTGTTTACCTACCCGGCTCTGGCGTCTAGATAAGATGTGGGTCAACAGAAGGACGAGGGGATACCTCCTTTCAAATGAGCTGCTCGTTGGTGTTACGTTGTTAACACGGCCTTCTGAATCACCCTGAACCCGCTAACACCCTGGGGCCTTCATGGGCATTAGCATCGTTTACGCTAGCTTTAGCTATGGGGTCCAGATGCCCGACGGAGCTCTGCTTTGTCTCTTCTGAACGACACTTAGCAAGACAGCAGACACACACACACACACACACACACACACACACATGTACGTGAAACACACATTCACAGGAAAGAGAAAAGACCAGGGCATGATGGTGTGTTGAAGTATCAGGTGACGTGGAGGAGCAGGCAGGGATGCTTGGCTTCAGCAGCTGTTATTACAACGGTTAGCCTAGCGTAGTCGAGACAAACTTCTCTTCATCAAATATTTATTTCTCTCCAGATACCTGATATATGTTTTACATCTTAACTTCGCTTTTTGTGAAGACGTTTTGTACAGACAACAGAAGAAAACCACCTTACTCTCCATTCAATATTAAGTAACCTGAGGCGAAAGTCAACTGACCCTTCTTCAATACTGTGACACTGTCAGTTTTTTGAGCCTGGAGACACTTGATGAAGATTTCTGTTTCCATCTTGGCTCATGAAAACACTACTCATGTCATTTGTATTTGATAAAACATTGTCCCGGGACCCATTTAAGAAATACCGGTTTGCAGAGTTTGTCAGCACTACAGAAAACTAAGCTAACCATCGAGCTGCATGGAAGATGTTAAGATCATTTTGTCTGCTCCCCCTCTGTAAGAGGCCTCGGCTGGTCACGGCCCTTCAGGACCCTTAGAGGCCTCTCTACAGTTGTCCCTATGTCAAGGCTGTATTCAAGCATAAGAGCCGGACCCCCTCCTTTTGTCTAGTGGTCTTAACACACCTGCTGCTACTTGTGGTGTGCTGATATAATGTGTATTCCCCCCCGACAGCTGCTCCGTCTATCGCCTTACAACAGTAGGCTAGGTTAGGATCACCTCCCATCTCCTTCAACCCTGAAAAAACGAATTCAATTACTGTGTTGCTTTTAATGGCAGCAGGGAAATTTAGACACCGCTGTTTTCTTTAACTTAGCACTTTCATTAGAATGAAGCCACCTTTGCCAAAAAATGTTTATGGGGATGTAGTGAAGTCAGTTATCCATGTTTGCATTTCATCACTGCCGGGTGAAAACCACGTATCTGCACAATGTCAATGGAAGTGTCTCTGAGGTGTTCGGTCACGGTTTGTTTAAGGCGGAGTAGATGTCAGCTTCTATTCTTATCACTCTCTCTCTCTCTCGCTCTCTCTCCCTCTCTCTCCATGCTTGCGTGACATGGAGTGCAACCGGTAGGCTAGGTTTGTGTTGGCCTTGTTTATCTCTGATTCAGTTCAATATGTAGGTCTGTCTCAGCAGCTCTGTGTTTCTGTGTCATAGGAGATGTGTGTCAGCGCCCCAGTGCCAACAGCGGGGCTCTCGACCCACCAAATCACTCTTCACTATGAAATATAAATGCCTCATTCATCTTTCTACTGAACATTTTAAATCTCAAATCATTTGTTTCACCACAGTCACCTCTTCTTCTTCCGTAGTTTCTGGACTATTTCTGCTGTCTTCTATTTCTGGGTTTCATGAATAGGGAAGATGGTGTGTATGAGCGTGAGTCATCCATTGTGGAGGAGTATGTTTGCTCAATGTTTACTCATGTTGTCCATTCAACTCCATGTTCTCCTTTCCACTTTTGGGTGCGGTGCCAATTTCCAGCCTTGGATCTTCCCTTCGCCTAAAACAACAAGACACACGGCGTTGGGTGGAGGCGTGAAGTGAGGCGCTGACCCCGGCAGTGTCGGTGCCATGCCCTATCCATTTCGCGACACAGGGACACTTTCTTCATCATTTTTATTTCTTTAGTACTTAAAGTTTTGGTGTTATTGTTTTTTTGCTTACCCCAAAATTGTCCTTATTGTATCATGTTAATTGAAGGCGGTACGGGCACTATTTCAGTTAGAGAAGGTAATTCAATCCAAGGATCACGGGGAAACCAGAGTGCTGTCTGGCAAGGCAGGTGGGGACCGGGGGGGTGCATTGGATTTGATGTGCGGCACCAACCTGGGGTGTCTAACATATGTCGGCGATGGAGTGGAGCTTACCCACCATTAGAAGCACACAGAGCAGGCCTTTGTCCAGGGGCCCAACAGTCAACTGACCTCCAGGCATTAAGTACAGCAGAACAGCGAGCCGTGTGTGACCCGACCCTTGGTGGCTTGGTTCATAATAATCCAGTCATATGAGACGTTTTTTTGGTTTCTCTGTTTTCGTTGTCATAAATCCCACTTTAGCTCTATTGTTGTCTCTGCTGTCATGAGATTGTCTTGCGCCGACGCCGTCATGTGAATAAAGTTGTTTTGAATTGGATTAACAAGCTCTGGAAAGACACAGTTTCCAAAGACACCTTCTGGACACCAAGCCCGACTGTATGTTCCTAGGGAGGGGACAAGGGTGAGGACTGTATGAGCATGGGGTTAGCACCAGGGTTGGTGTGTGTTAGTTAGGTGTGTGTTAGTTAGGTGTGTGTGTTCTTTTAGATGGTGTTGCAAGCAGCTCCACCTGTAAGGTGGATGGGACAGCTGGCTGATGAGTGTATGGGAAATGATCTAGACAACCACAGCAGTGCTTCGAGGGGGTGTGTGTGTGTGTGTGTGTGTGTGTGTGTGTGTGTGTGACACTGTGAGTGGGTGTAAGTTCACTTTGTAGGACGTGTGTGTGTGTGTGTGTGTGTGTGTGTGTGTGTGTGTGTGTTTGTGTGTAAGTTAATTTTATGTCAGTTAGCCTTGACTTGTTGTCCCATTACCCCCCCGACACTTTAATCCACCAGGCTAACCCTGATAAGATGCACTCCCTTGTAACATGATTCTACACAAGACGCCTATGCACACACACACACACACACACACACGCACACACACACACATGCATGCACACTGCACATTCTTTAGCCATATCCTTACTATTCAACACACACTTCTCTCTCTCAGCCCCTCTCACACACACATACACTATTGCTCTTAATTTGTTATGTTTGATGGGTGCATATATACACACACACACGCACACATGCACACACACTCTTCACCTTGTCTGCCACCTTGCTTGAGGCCAGCAGTGTTAACCTCAAGAGACTGTGAATGAGCCCGTATTCCTACGTCCTCCTGAATGATCTGTGAACCAGACGCCCGGTCTGTCTGGGCTCCGTCTCTTCAGCTCCCTCTCCGTTAACAACGTCCACATCTCACAAACCTCAACCCCCTAAACAGGCATGAAACACTCCAACCCCACCGCTCACGCCGGTCACAAGAACTCGGCGGTTTGCGGTGGAGATCCAGTTGGCGTACCGTCGCATACCTTGTGTTTTTATGTTGCTGTAATTCATGCAGGAACGGGGTTACGTTGACGTTAATGCCTCAATTACAGTAAATGTCTTTACCAGACTCCGGAGGCGAAACCACCGCACCCACACCAAGGTACGACATGACTCAACTTTTACATAACACGTTAGGCGAGAACCTGCGCAGGGTTTCCTGTTCAGTGGTCAGATAGAAGTGATAGCAGTCCTGATGATGAGGCGTGTCAAAGTGTCTTTCATGATGTATTAGATCATTAATATGATATTTGACTCTGATTGTGCTTAACCTTTGGTGTTTGATCAGGAAGGTGTTCAAATTGAATGTTGGACTAAGTTGAAAGAGTGTGATGATAATGCGGATTGTCGACTTATCGTTAAGTCAGTACCTACAGCTGAGTTAACTGAGCTGAAGTGGGCAGTGATGCCGCTGTCACCACCTGTGAAGTTAGTCAAAAGTCAAGTCCAGTCCAGTTAATTGCTAAACCGCTTTTAGGAAACGCTCACAAGGCTTACAGAGTAACGAACGAACGCCTGTAGCTTTTCTTTGCTCTCACCTCCACAAACATGTTAATACAGCAATCCGTTGCTTTGGAAACCAGCAGTTCACATTATGCTGCGTTGTGTCACAGACTAGTTAGCAGTCTGAACTTCAAAGCCTGTTGATCAGGTTACATAAACATCTGGAAGCTGTTTGTTTGGGTGTCGACGTGAGACTGCTAGAGTTAGACTGAGCAGTTAGCAGCCAGCGGTTAACCTGACAGGACAAATCAAACCTCTCAATGGAGAAGTCATCTTTGATCAGATTTACCTCTCTAGTTGATACGTAGTTTTCAGCAGGTGTCAGGATGTCTTTTGACCTTGCAACAAGCTGTTTCTCTTGATTGGCGAGGTCTCCCTTTTGAAAGAGATCCTTGATCTCAGTGGGACTCACCTGGAGGAATCAAGGTTACATAATGCAAAAATAAAAATAAATCAATGTGTACTAAGTAAGGACGCGCTTTTATTTTGCATTCCGTATCACTTCCTCAGCAAAACCTTCAGAGAGTCTGTGGTTTACCAACATCAGCCTGGCCTGCCACATTGAGACTATCAGAGTTGAGCCCAATCTGTTCAGTCTGTTCTTGATCAGCTGCGATGTTTCCAGAAAGCTTTTCAACAATGTTTTCTGTGGTCAGTAAGACAACCGGCATTTATTGATGGAAAACTATAGGGGGTAGTAGATCTTCTTACCTCTCCATCTACAGACATCTTTCATATGAAATGGAGCTGCAAATGAAATATGGGAAGATGGAGAGGGAGGAAAGAGCAGATGCATTGGTTTTCCATTAGTTGGACCTTATCATTGTACAGCATGACTGAGTTTCAGTACGTGACCAGGGGATTTTGTGCGGACACGCTGGTGGAGTCCGCTTTAAAACTGCAATGCTAGTCATGCAAAAAATGACTAGCAGTCCCAGCCCGGTCATGACCCTGTATCCTGTCTTCATATCCTTACATCCTTACATCCTGATATCCTATCCTATCCTGAACACACTTGTCAGAGCTGGAGACGTCCGCTCCTCTTGACCTGTCGCAGTCTAATGTTAATACAACAGCTATTAAATAACAACACGTTCTTTATGTGAAAGTGTGTTTTCTGTCACCTGGACTAACTTTCACTAACATGTGGGAAATGGGATCTTAACAATTTGACGGTCAGCATTAGAGCTGTCTGTGCAGGTCTCCAGAGTGTGTTTGGATACATGCAGGTTGATTTTATATGATGTACAGTAACATTAATACTTTATTGAAGCCTGTAGGGAAAACGGGTTTCAGTTAGAGATTCAAGGACACATCATCAACAACATGGCAGCTTGAACCTGGGTCTCTGAACCTCTAGGCCACCCTGCTGCACAATAACACACACACACACACACACACACACACACACACACACACTGACGTTTTACCAGTCACCCAGATGTGTTGACCACGATAAGGCTTGTGTGGGTCTATCAGCATCATGCCGGCTGGGTGTGGCCCCACCGTCGCCTCACTGGGCCTACTGAGCGTACCCATGTATATCTTCCTTAGTATATTTCTATGTTGCTAGACCCTCCAGAGCCCCTCTGTAGAGCTGATCAGGCTATAGCACCCCCTATAGGTTAGATTACCCACTGATTCAATGGCCATTCTACAGCACTAGTATATAAACAGTCCAAAGTGTTTGATGGGATCTTAAATCGATGGACAGATCATCATCTGAAGTTCTACAAAGCAGCAGGGTGTTGCATCCACATGTGGCTGTTAGTAACACTTTGTTGACACTTTATCGTCCCCTCTCTCTCTCTCTCACTCTCTCTTTTTCTCTCTCGCTCTTGCTCTCTCTCTCTCTCTCTGACCCTCCCACTGCATTGACAGGGCTATATTAACACAGGGTAGAAGTGTGCAATTACTCTGTATGTGTGTGTGTGTGTGGTGGGGATGATGTATTGTGTGTTAGCAGTGTGACTACAGGGTGTGGGCGAAGGAAGACGAGGAGGGGGGGGGGCATCGAGGGGAAGAGGCGAGATGATAAAGGAGAGGAGGAGCAGACGGAGGAAAAAAGTAGCAAAAGATCAAGGGAAGAAGAAAGTTGAGAAATGATCCAGTAGAGGAATAATTTACCCACAGTTAGAGAGGTTAGAGAGACTGTCTCGTAACCAGAATGTCACACGTTTGATCCCTGCACCAGTTCATGCACCAGAAAATGTAGTATGAGGAAGATGGGGACGGTCATCCACGGAGATCCAGACGGTCACAAGTCAACCCCAACCCGCTCACCCTGGACAGGTCCGTCAGCTTCAAAGTGGATATGCTCTCATACAACTGAGCTCCATCCTCCAGACGTCAACATCAGCAGCCTGAGCATTGGGACCGCACTCAAACAACTTATCGGGCCCTCTCCCCATCATCGTCCATTAAGTTCATCACAGCCTGTCCTTCCCTGTTCCATGTAACGGTGTTGATCTCTGAAAGTGTTTTTATCATCAGACGGAACAGAGTGGAGAGTGACAGGATGAGAGAGAAATTCACACAGCCCCGCTTTCACTTACTGCTCATTTCAGACTTGGAAGTTCCCCTCAGTGTCGCCGTGATGGAGAACTAAAGGTCAAGGCGGCACAGAAAGACTGAACATGTCAAAACACTTCGTCAGGGTTCACCATGACACGTCTGAGTTAGTTTGTTTTCTTTCTGTGCTGGCTTCACTGTGGTCCTCCAACCGGTAACCTCTGACCCGGGCAGTCCCATGGGC
The DNA here is from genome assembly GCA_034670385.1 of Hoplostethus mediterraneus. NCBI lineage: Eukaryota > Metazoa > Chordata > Actinopteri > Trachichthyiformes > Trachichthyidae > Hoplostethus > Hoplostethus mediterraneus. The sequence continues at coordinate 4,380,489 of JAXDDW010000009.1, forward strand.
AAAAGTGAAATCAGTTACCCAGCATTCACACACTTTGACCTGTGTGTGTGTGTGTGTGTGTGTGTGTGTGTGTGTGTGTGTGAGTGACGACACTGCTTGCTTCTAACTCTCTAATTCTTTCTCCCTGTCGTATTTGTGGTATTTAGTTTTTTTTCCTATATTAAACTTTCTGGAAAGTACTCTCAGATTCCAATCAATGAATTCATACAGGCTTCTCTTCCATCCACTGCCTTAGATTTTAGACGCCAGCAAAAATCAATCAATTGATCTTTCCCTCGTAGACTCTCGGTCAGTGAACTGCTGAACGTTCTGTCATATTTAACTTCTGGAAGAGGAAGTGACAGGCAGAATAGATGTAGTGTTCTGGAATCCGACTGTTTAGTTCAGATGCCATGCCCCCAGTCCCCCCCGACACGACCCATGATTTGACCACAATTAAAGTGATTAGGATAAGATGTCCTCCATGTCCAGTCTGATCCAGTTCCTTTAAAGGGGCGGTTCCCTCCAAGGCTCATAAAGAGGACAACTCTTTTTATTTAGCCAGGCTCTGTGTCTTTAAAACCTTGTCTGTTGACTCTGCCGGCACAGTGGGAGTCACCATTGCTGTGTTACTGTGTCCCAAGATGGTGGAAGACACGATTTTCTGACTGGAGGACACTAGGTTGGGATGCTAGCCTGGTCTGCTTCTGAGGTGTTCTTTAAAGGACAATTTAAAGAACATATAGAATTTTAAGAACCACGTCCTTTTTCTGCAACAACTTTCACAAGATTTGAGAGTTGTTGGAAATGTGACAAAGGTGGTCTATGAAAGCAAGACGGTTGACTTGTTGCAGGAAGAGGATGGTGAAAACCTAAATCAGTGTTGGAGACGTGTGTTGGAGTATAGAAAGCGTATTCATAGAATACCTTTGTCAGGTTTCTACCGTCCTCTTCCTGCAACAAGTGAACCCTCTCGCTATAGACTACCTTTGTCCACCGTCCATTTCAGAGCGGGACTTCTCCTTGAGCTAGACTTTAGTTTTCTGGTTAAAAAAGGTCCATTTCTGTAGCGATCCTTTCAGTAATGTTGTCAGACACACAAATAACAATCTGAGCCTGTCAGTGGCAAAATCAAGCACTTTTAGTGGACGTACTTTGACCGCGCCTGCCTATGCCCCTACAGATTATGTTGCAGCCATTGAGCCTGTTTTGCGACTGCTGACTGAGCTGATCTACCGGAGCAACTCCGAAACCTTTTGGACCCATTTTGCGGTATAATAGGTGATTTTGTGGATATAGAGGCCAGGTTGAAAAATCCCAGAATTGTCCTTTAAGTCTGTTCTGTCTACTGGTTGTCAGCTGGTTACAAACGTTCCTGAGGCCTGTAGTTCCTCTGGCCTCTGTCCTTCACGTCTTCTGTCTTCTGTCAGCGGTGCTCTCCTGCTGCCCGTGGTGGGAGGCGTGTCTGTTTTCCTGCTTCCTGTTTACATCCTGTTGTCCCCGGACTCCCACCAGTGCCCTCGGGCTCCACCTTGAAGAGCTCGGCTGGAGAGGGCGGGGGGCAGCGTGGGGAACGTGGTGTTATCACAGTGGGACACCAGGGTACTTGCAAGTCCAGAATTTACACACTGAGGTTTGAGAGGAGGCTACAAGAGGGAGACAGGAAGTGTGTGTGTGTGTGTGTGTGTGTGTGTGTGTGTGTGTGTGTGTGTGTGTGTGTGTGTGTGTGTGTGTGTGTGTGTGTGTGTGTGTGTGTGTGTGTGTGTGTGTGTGTGTGTGTGTGTGTGTGTGTGTGTGTGTGTGTGTGACTGAGATAGGAAGACAAATAGGGAGTTGAGGCTTAATTTGTATACTTTACTATACTATACTTTATTTTCCGTTCTGTCTAATCTATCATTGTGATTAACGTTTTCTTCATTTTCTAGAATAACATTGTAAATGTAACATTTTTGGTGCCAGCATCTTCTGGTGGCGTTGAAAGACATTTACATTTATGTGTCACCTCCCAGGTAGCCACAGCTTTAGCGAGACTTTTTCAAACTTATTTTTAGAGCTTTAGAAGTGATAGAAACATGCTGTGGTTGTAGCAGTGAGTACGTCAGCAAGTCAGCAAGTGGAACATAGGGATTTAGTTTTTTCAGCCTGTGTGTGTGTGTACATGCTAAACTAATCTCAACAGAGTGTACACAGTCTGTGTATATAGTGCAGGTTGCAGGAGCAATCCTTTGTGGTCGTGTTTGTGTGGATATTGGTAGATTAGGTATGTCTTTCTGTACAGGTACGGTGTGTGTGTGTGTGTGTGTGTGTCTGTGTGTGTGTGTGTGTGTGTGTGTCTGTGTGTGTGTGTGTGGGCGGAGGTGATCAGCCTCTTGTCTAATTTCCCTCTGCTGTTTTCCACCTTTCTCTATTTCTCCCTCTCATACAATCCTATCTTTCTCTCTTTCTCTTCCCCTTATCGCTTCCCTCTATCACCTCGTTCTGCCTCTGTTCTGTTTTTAATCCTCTGTTTTGTTTTTGTTTCTCACTCTCTCACTCTTTATTCCTCTCTCTGGCTAGTTTGATTTCATTGTGCTAACTGCTGAGTGGCGTTGACATGCGCTAACCTCCACCGTCTTGCTCTCCCCCTCCGCCACCTCCTGTCCCGTTTGATCTCAGTGAGCTAGTTGTTAAGTGGGTGATGTTTTTGTCTTGGTCCAGTTATATGGTGTAGAAAACATCTTCTCTTCTCTTCTCCTGCTAACACTGTTACCCTCTTGCCTTCTTCCTCTCTTCCCATGTCAACACCTCTCCTTTCTCCCTCCCGGTGTTCCACTTGTTTTCCTCCTCCTCCTCTGTTTTCCCACAATAAATCTGTCTCCTCCCATCCTCTGTTCCTTTCTTCCCTTACCTCACAGCTCTCCCCCCCCCCCCCCCCTCCCCCCGGTGATGCGGTGCTTCTACTCGGCGGCGTATCAAAACCAACACTTTCCTCAAACTTGGTCCCAACGCCGGACGCTTGAACTCGTCTCCCTATGAGCTCGTTAAAAGGGGATTACTGTTCCTCCCCCGTGAGGAGAACAGGTCTTAACATACCTGACTCCTTAACGAACCTGGCGTGACGCAATTAACGCCGCCATTGATCACTTTACGGGTTGCTGTACCCGTCGGACACCATTCAGATTCCTCGGGAGGAGGAGGAGGAGGAGGAGGAATCGCTGCCTGCCCGCCAGCCCCACCAAGATGTGTTCATTCACTTCCTGTTCTGGCACGTCGTTGAAAAGGGGCCCTGTGTGTGGAGTGTGTGTGTGGAGTGTGAAGATGATGAAAAGATCTTTTGCAGAGAGGCGGAAAAGCAACACAAGGCCATTACTGAGGATGAATGAGGAGTCTCTCTCTCTCTGATGTATGAGCGCTCCTCCCTCCTCCTCTTGTGTGATGGTCAGTCTAGGTGGTCTTCGGCTTCGCATGACTGAGAATATACATACACACACACACACACACACACACACACACACACACACACACACACACCCCTGCTCTCTGACACACTTACACACACAACAAACTGGGATAAGCATTAGCTAACTGCTAAATAGCCTGAATTCCACGCTAATCTGTTTGTCATCACTGGCTGTACTTTGACACACAGACACATTTTTGCATATGTGTATATCCACACGGTACACACACACACACACACACACACATGCCAGTACAAAAAATACACACACACCAGCCTGTACACCCATGAAACAAAAGCAAGGCCCTCCTGTTCAGCGAGAGGGAGCCCCCTGTTTTATTGTTGTTCACTCAGGCCACTTGATGCTTTTAACAAGCTGCTCCCAGGACACTTTTACCACCAAACACATCAGGACCTGAAACAGAACCAGAAGTAGACGAGCTGATACAGATGGAGTAATTACAGTAGGGGAGGACAGATCCAGCTGAGAGGATGGACCAGGATGTCATGAATCATTTTATTTAACACTATATATCCATTATAGGTGGAAATTGTTAAATATTTAAAAAATAGATGAGCACATTCTCTCAAACTGTTTTGTAAGATTAGATATTTATAGTAGATTTAAGTACAGTGATGGGTGTCAGTGTCAAAGCCATAGCATCCCCAGATTGTTCATGTGTAAAGAAATAAGACCTTTACCAGACTGAATGTAAACGTTGACGTCATGGCAGCGAGGACCCCGCCATTTCTCAGGCATTGTAGCGGACGCCCCTGACAGCCCAATAATTACAGCTTTTTCAGGAGGTCAGGTCAAGTGCCCTAATAAAAGGCCAGAGGATGGGGTAGGTGGAGGGGGGGGGTGCTAATTGAGAGGTTGCCTCGGTAACGAGAACAGCTGGGGTTAATATTAAGGGCTTGGTTACCGTGGTTATGGGTTCGGGTCCCCTGTATTTGTGTATACTCTTCACATTCTTGCCCCCTTCTCCTTTCATTCCCTCGCTTTTTGTCTTCCTCTCCCCGCCTTGTCTTTTCCCATCCACTGACCTCATCGTCTAAGTGTTTTCCTCCCCTTCTTCTTCTTCGTCTTCTTCGTCTTCTTCGTCTTCTTTTTTTCCCTCTGTCACGACCCTATAGATCTCTCGCTCTTTCTCTCTCTCTCTCTCTCTCCCTCACCAACACACCCTCCTCCCGGCTCTCTGTTTTACCATCTCTCATTCGCTCTCTGCCGTGGACCTGTGTTTCTTAATGGGCAGAGCAAGGCATTAACACTGCCGGGGGTTAGAGGTTCCACTCCCCCCCTGCGGAGCTCAGTGTTGAGAGGTTTATTCCAGACAGGGAAAGTCAGGGAGTTGGATCAATGATTTGGGAAAGTCAGGGAATTTTTACGAATGTGTAGAGAATTCTTCCAAATTGTATTTACCCCTTTTAGAAAAAACATTGAAACCAGGAAGGACATTTTTAAGTCATGGAAGCGCTCCGACTTTGTCATGGAAAAGTCATGGATGGGAGCCCTGATTGACACTGGCAGGGTTAGGGTGAGGTTCACTTCCCACTGGGGCGGCCATGCTTCAGTCCTGCTACTGCAAAGTGTTTTGGATGAAAGCATCAACCAAGCTGGCACTCTTTGTCTCCTCCTCCTCCTCCCTCTCCCCTTTCCTCCTCCATCTCCTTCCTCCTCACTTCCTCCTCTCCCTCACTCTCTCTGTAATGTCAACTCTCCTCGTGACCCCCCTCTCTGCTCATCTGCTCACGTATTTTTTTTAAATTTCACTTTCATCTTTCCCCCCGTCTCCCGTTTATCTCCCGTCGTTCCTCTCCTGAGACTCTCCCTCGCCATCTTTCCTTCATCCCCGTGCACTGACACGATATATCCCTCCTCCTCCTCCGCAGCTGTCTTCCATCTTCCTCCTCCAGTGGCATGTCACTAATTGTTCTCAATTAAAGTGCAATGTCTCTTTTCCAGCTCATTCATCTTTCATTCCCTCTTTGTTCTCAGAAGTCTCTCTTTCTCTCTACCTCTCTCTCCCGGCTCTCTCTCTCTCCTGCTCCTTAACCTGTGATTAACTAAGGCCCTAAAACCAAAAGGGTTTGGGCGAGGGGGCTACAGCTCCTCTTTTCTCACGACGTCATAAATCTCTCGCTCTTTTCTCCCTCCCTCCCCGAGTCCGTCCCCTCCCTCCATTCCCACCATCCATCCATGCCGTGCCATGGCGAGTGACAGCTCTTACCCTCTTCTTCTTCTTCTTCTTCTTCTGTCCTCCTACTCCTCTTCCTCCTCCCACCTCTGCTTCAGTCCCAGTGCCTCTGGAGTAGCAGGGAAATGTTGTTGTTTTTGTGTACTTGTGAGGTTTAAGGTTAGCATTAGCATTAGCGTTAGGTTAAGGTAAGGGTGAAGGTTGGTCATGTAGTGGAGAGGGGGAAGGTTAAGGTATGAGCAAAGTATAAAAAAGTGTAGCAATACAATCGTGTGTGTGTGTGTGTGTGTGTGTGTGTGTGTGTGTGTGTGTGTGTGTGTGTGTGTGTGTGTGTGTGTAAACTGTCCTGGTATATTTTCAAGAGAATAGTTTGATCTTTTCCATCACCTGGGTGACTTGCTGACACACACACACACACACACACACAAACAAACGTGACCCTTGTGCCTTGCCCTGAGGAGGGCTTTGACCAGGCAGTTAATGCTCTAGGGGTCAGCATCACTGTTTTGACTCCAATCCTTTAGAAGAGTGAGATGGGAGGAGCGATGGATGGATGCATGGATGGATGGATGAGAACCAGAGGCTGACTGGGGCCGGTCACAGAGAAATCCTGGACTGGACTGGCCTCGTTAAACATCCATCATATAGTGATGAAATTAGCTGGACTGTGGTTCTACCAGGTAAAACATGTTCTGGCTAGCTAAGCTGACAAATCCTAGGACATTTAGTCCATTTAGCGGCCCGGCTTCCAAACAGGAAGTGTTTCCATTCCTGGATCAAATAGTTGGATCCTTTTTCCCTGTACCGTTTTATAGCTAGGTAGTTGCTAGCTAGATTGGATCGCTCTTGGATGATCTATTTCTGGTGTGTGTTTGTGTGTCAGTGTGGCCTAATGGGGATAGAGTATCTGAGTGAACTGCTCTGGTGGTGAAGACTCTGTTCTCTTCTGAGATTAAGCAGGGTGAGAGAGAGGACAGTGGTAATTGGTCTTTGTTTCCTGCAAACAAGAGATTTGGCACTGTTTGTGTGTGTGTGTGTGTGTGTGTGCGTGTGTGTGTGTGTTTCTCTCCCTTTCTCTCACTGAGTGTGTATGTGAGAGTGTTTGTGTCTTTCTGTATATGCAGGCTCAGAAAGCTTTCCTACTTTCTCGGCCCAAACATTTGAGTGTAGCTCTACAGGAACCGAGGCTTACGAGAGCAATCTAGTAGCGAGGCCTGTCACCCAGGTTTTAATGCAGCAGGTCCAACACTTTTTACCTGTTTCTCTACCCCTGCCTCATCCCTCACCTGAGAAACGCCTCTCTCGTTTCCACAGTGGAGTTAACTGGATCGTTCACAGATAAAGCTTTGCTTGCTTTGGGGAAACGGTCTTACACCATTGTTTGCAGGGTAAGAAGGAACGTAAATACAAAAGAGACCCATGTTTAATTAACAAGTAGTTCAGATTGGAGCTGGTAGAAGAAGGGATTGAGGAAACTGACATGCCGTGACATGACCTACCAGATGAAGCTCCAAACTGACCCCAGGCCTGCCTCCAGACCCGGGTCAGGTTCCTACTTTTCATCACTTCTACTCTCATCTCCTAAGTAATAATCTGCCTCCTGTGTGTGTGTGTGTGTGTGTGTGTGTGTGTGTGTGTGTGTGTGTGTGTGTGTTCAAGTCATCTCTTGTTGACATCGGTCCATCGGGGGGGGGCACACTCCTCCTCTACCCTCTGCTCTCTCATCCTTCTCTTTCCTCTAATCTCTTAATGGCATCTCAGGGTCTGTCTGTTGTTCTGTCTGTTGCTCTGTCTGTCTGATGGTTCCTGGCTCTGCTGCTGTCTGCTCTATCCGGTGTAGTGATCCGTTTGGCTGCCCTGTCAAAACACCCTCCCCTAACTCTGTCATCACCACCTCCAGTAGCCTTGAATATGCTCATCCCACCCAGGAAACCATAGTAGGTAACAAATAGAGGGTGTGTGTGTGTGTGTGTGTGTGTGTGTGTGTGTGTGTGTGTGTGTGTGTGTGTGTGTGTGTGTGTGTGTGTGTGTGTGTGTGTGTGTGTGTGTGTGTGTGTGTGTGTGTGTGTGTGTGTGTGTGTGTGTGTGTGTGTGTGTGTGTGTGTGTAAATGTTTGACTGAGTACGTGCTCATTTTCATAGGAACATTAAACATCAGACCAGGTTTATCATTTTTTTTTCCAGCACTACCCTGGTGGAAACTTTTTACTCATTTATCGTGTATTTTCTGCCTCGTGAAGAAATTTTACTGTAGTTCAGATTACTGATACACCAGGACTGGACATCACTACTAGATACTGCAAACTAGTGTTTTAAACTCCACAGTCAATGTCTGGTGCCCCCTTTTTGAGTTTTGAGAGTCAAGAAGCCATGCTACTGCTGTTCTGTAGCTGGACCCAGGTTGCCCCCTAACTGTAATAATTGGTACTGCAGCTTCTCTGTGAATAAACCATAAGGGAGCACTCAGGTGGACTCAAAGTTTGGATACATTTCAAAGAGGATCTTAACTTTCCCTGCAGACTATATATCAACTATTTATCACTGTGTGGTAAACACAGTAGCTAGACGCTAGACAGGGAGGTTCCTGCCTGCGTTGGATGTGCTGATGCACTATATTTTGATATTTTGATGTTTCTGTATTGAAAATATTCCATCAGAAATTCAACACAAAATCTGCTTCCTCTCATTCCTCCCATCCTGTTCCACTTTCACTCGTTATGTCTGAACCCTCCCGGTACATTTGGATGAATGACCGATGGCCGGCTCAGCTTCCAAACAGGAAGTGTTTCTGCTTCACTTCACCGACGGAGGGGTCAGGGGTCAAGCGGCCTCTGGGGACCCGTCCGGGTTGGCTGGCAAGCATGGATGATGCGTCACGGTCACAGCACATGCAGCTGTGTGGTGACGGGAGTCTCAGAATAGCTGCTGTGTTCCAATATAAAAGCACCGTTGCAGCGTTACAGTGACTCCCTGTATCTGTATGTGTTCACCACGCCACCACTGTGTGCTTTTCATAATGGCAGAAAAAAAGCGATCATCAAGATTATTGGATTTGTTGTGAAGGGCATTGATTTCACCGGGTGGCTTATTATTACTGATAATGTTCCTTATTGTCAATATACAACTATGGAGGGTTTTGTCTGTTTGTGTGTTGTGTTTGTGTTTGTATGTGGATGGGCAAATTGAAAGATGATGGGAAAATAGAAGCCTGGGGCAAAGGTAGAGCAGATTGGTTTCAGTCTGGCACAAGGGACATTGGCAGAGGAACTGAAGGGAGAGAGGAAGAGACAGAAAGATTTCCTTTGTGTTCCAGCTGTGGTGACATGACAGTCCAAGGCCAGAGGATTCGTCATGTTGGTGTGGCTGTCCTTTCCCCCTCATGCTCCTCCTCCTCCATCCTGCTGTTCATCTTCATATTTCATATTTATTTCTATATTTCTTCCTGCACTCGGCATGTTTCCTTTAGGCCCTAACCTCTCCTGTTTAAAAAGTTTAAAATGTCAGGTGCTGTTTGCACACAAATGTCACAAAAAGTACTTTGCAGACATTGACCAACATGTCTCAGTTCTTCATCAGGGTTCTTTTAGGTTATCTTGAGGAGAAAAAGTCAACATGAAAGGAGGAAAGTGGTCACATGACCTGAGGGAGTGGAGACAGTAAAATACTGTCTTGTACTGCAGCGGCTGTGAACAATGTGCGTTTGTGTGGTAGGCTTGCAGTATATTTCCATATGGAGATACAGTATATGGCTGTGTGTGTGTGTGTGTGTGTGTGTGTGTGTGTGTGTGTGTGTGTGTGTGTGTGTGTGTGTGTGTGTGTGTGTGTGTGTGTGTGTGTGTGAGACGTCATGTGTGCAAATGTGCATGGTACAGTATCTGTGTGGTGGCATATGGCAGC